>JALIZH010021736.1:0-38518 GCA_030522465.1 Rhipicephalus appendiculatus | reverse complement strand
GCCTGCGAATCGCTGATCGCGACCGCAGAGTACGGCAATGCGGTGAGTGCTAAGGCTATCGCGGCTTCTTCGGCCACCTCCATGTGTACCGTGGTCACCGTGGCGCTCCCGACGCACTTGCCCGTACAGTCAACGCCCGCAGTTGCATGTGCGCTCCTCCCTTCCCCATATGTCAAGGCATCGACGTATGGGCACACTGCGCTTCTAACTCTCCGCTGACGGGAAGGCCTCTAGCGGCGGCGCGCGCGTGCGTTGGGGTGATAGAAGCTTTGGAACGCGCGACCGGTGGCAGCATTCGTGCCAGCTCCTCCGTGTTTTCCCGTAATTTTGCAAAAGTGTTTGTTCATTGGCGGTCGTTTCGTGGCTCAGCGTCGCAGCAAAAATGTTTGTTGTATTGTGGGCTGTCAGAATACCTACAGCAATTCACCTGGAACAATGTTTTACCGCTTGCCGAAGGCGCACTGGTAGATGGAGAGACGCCAACGTTGGATACAACTTTTTCGACGTGACAAGTAAGACTTTTTGTCATTATATTCGGTGCAGGGGGTTACGTTTATTCCATGGGAGAGGCACCCATGGGATGAAACATTGTCTCAGAGACGCATTAACTGCGATATACCCAATAATCACGGTCTTCAAATTGCGATGTACTTGTTTTCACGCTGAATCGGTATCGCGAAGAGACTGTTCAATTCTCGTTCTTATTTCATGCGCAGCCTTGATGGAACAATGTGGGAGCCCACAGAAGATAATAAAAGTTGTCGTAGGCATTTCGTGGGCAATGCTAAGGCCAGTGAACAGGAGCAACCAGTCTGCCACCCAACGATTTTTTCCATCCCCTAACAAAAAAGGCTGGAACAGCTCACTGACGTGAACGCTACGAAAGGTGCGGTAACATTTATGCGTGTTTTGCACGTTGTTTAGGCTTGAGAGCGATGAATATTCATTTCGTTCTACCCTTATTCGATTCACATCATCTGCTTTTAAGACTGGTGTGCCTGGTTTTGCGCTTTTTATGGTGGTATGTTATTTTTGTTAACTTTAAATAACCAAAATAAACGTCGCGCTCAAATCAGTTTTCTACATCTCGACAGTATTTTTGCTTTATTGTGGCTCTGACTGGCTCTCCCATGACTTCCACGTGACTCTCGCATGACTTGTTTTCGATTCGCTTTCAAATCTCTACAGGTACAGGGCCACTGCCACAACGTGCTTGCGCTTGCCGGCTATGCCTGCTCTGCAGTCGCAGGTCGCGTCAATGGCGCATCTGTTTCGAGAGAGCTTCAAAACAAGTAAACAGAATGAAATAAAACGAGATCATTGAATAAAATTGCTTGCTTACAATCAACTTGATGGTCGTCGATGGAGCGTTGATGCGTTTTTGGGACACACACTGACCTGTCACCGCGCTTCCATCCGCAAAGACAAGTTGTTTAACATTATGTACACGACCTGCCTGGTACAGCATCTTTCCTTTATCAGCATTTGCTCCTCTGAAACATTTATTCAGACCTTCCACGGTCTCAAAACCAGCCAGCAGTTGCAGAGGAACGCAAGCAGAAGACACCATGCTTGCGAAAGCAGCAACGCGTGCGGTCTGGGAAGGAACGCTATCACCCCAGGGACGCGGAAACGGCCGCGTTGGCGCTGAACGCCGCCGCGTTGGAGGCGCCGCCTGTGCAAGTGCAGGGTGCCCATACAACGCCATTACTCTTGACATACCTCTTTTGATGGTCTCTAGCGCGCCTCTTACGTCGTCTGACGTGGTGCGTCGGGTGCATATTCTTTAAAAGCGGCGGAACGTTCAGGCGGCCATGGCCCTATCTCCCTCTGGAGTACGGTATCTGATTACAAGACACTCGAGGATTTGTCGAGCCGCGTTTGACATTGATAAGCGTTCTTGTTGCGCAACGTCATGGGTCTCAATTAACTCGTCGAGTGAGTTGTGAAGTCCGAGCGCTAGAAATTTTTCGGTGCTCGCGTTGAGTGGACGTTCGACCGCTGTCTTGAAATCATTTCGTATCCTGCATACGATTTTGTATTGTCGATAAGGTCAACTATCCACTTCAGGTAGAAGGCAACGTATGTTATGGGGCTTACCGCGTACGCCGGCACGAGACTAGCGGTGGAAGCCCGAAGAGTGTGTGCAGCTGGGCGGCCTTCTTTTTAGGAGCGAAGCTCGTTAGGCTGGCACCCCGCCGTCGTCGTCGCCGTTGAAGCTCCCTCGCACGTGCTAGCTGTGGCGTCTCCCCCTCACGCGGGAGGTAAATGAGCTTTATGAGCGCTGGAACGCGGATGGCGTTCTGCACGATGCGCAAAGCGCGAGAATACGAACGCATGCGAAACGGAGGCAGATTAGTCTCCCCCTCCCTCTTTCTCCGACTCTGCCCTCTCCTCTCAAACCGGCGAACGCGCGAAACCATCGCTTCACCCTGTCGTCCGCCAAGTGGTAGGTCCGTTACCTGGACAGGTCAGTTCATGGCCTCCGAGATTAGCCGGCTAATCTCGGAGGCCACGGTCAGTTTTGCAGCTCCCCATAGACGCTTGCTCTCCGAAGTGGACGCGACGGCCGACGCAAGAACTAGCGGCGCTGCAGTTCCATCTTGCATCATGCCTCGTGCGTCGTGCGGCGTGAGCTCATGCGTCGTGAGAAACGCGCAACGCGTCGCAAGCGCCTACTCAGTGCGCGTCCTAGCTCGCGGCGGCAGGTGCGTCGCCTGAGCGATGAGCTTCGGCAACGCGCCATTGGGAGCAACGCTGCGTTGCCGTAGCCGATCCCGGTGGCCATGGTATAGCCATGGCAAGCGAAGCAAAATGGAACAGCAGCGCCGCAAGTTCACGCGTCGGCCGCGTGTGCCGGCTCGCGACCTGGACCGCGGCCGTGCCTGGACAATGAAACGCCGCACTCGCCGAACGCCGCGTGCGTCCCATTTCTAAGGAGCTTCGCTCATCGGTTGTATTCGTACATGGAACAACTGCTAGTTTTTCTTTATATTTCTCTCTTCCTTTCTTTCCTTTTTTGTCTTGTTTTATCTGTTTATTTGTTTCTTTTTCTGTCTTTATTTCTTTCTATTTATTTCATTCTCTTTCCCTTTCTCGATTTCTTTCTACTTCTCTCTCTCTCCTTTATATGCGGTGGTTTTATCCTCTCCCATTCTCCTTCCCCTTCTCCTCACCATCACTTGCATTTCCTCCCCATTTGCTATACGATTGTATTCAAGGCTATGATATTTTCTGTCAGCGTGCCTAGATAGCAGACTCGTTAAGAGCTCGCCTTCGGATTGTGGTACGGGGGGTTAGAATTTCGCCGCCTCATGAGGAAATTTTTTCGATAAGGTTTTCTCTTTTTCTGTCACTTTAGATCTCTCTCCCTCTCTTTCTCTGTCTCACTCCCTTGCTGTGCGCCGTACACATTTGCGCTCGTGTTCTGGGAGTGAATGAAAATATGAAGAGGAGGAGGAAGACAAAGAGAACACGTGCAGGTTCGTGATGATGGTGTTCTGGGTCACAACACACATTTTGCGGGGAGCAAGCTCAGCGTAGCTGTTAAAACAAGATGGTTTTGCCGTCGAGTCGTCAAAGGCGAATGCATAGTGGACCCTCTGAGATTTTCGTAAAAACAGTCCACAAGATGCTTGATCGATAGCGCTCGATACGACGGGGCTCGGATTCAGATTGAGCCTTATATTGTAGATGCTAGTGACTGCGTACGCTGATGTCAGAGACACTTTCATGGACGTCAATGGCAGAACAAAGGAAATGAGGTTATAACTCAGGTCTCATTAGGTGACTAATAGGCACGGTGCACTTGTTCGCCACTGGTCGCGGTATGGAAGTACGCTCAGAATTAGCGCTTATTTTAGGGATGTATAAAGTGCGCGAATGACTTAGAGGAACCCTTTCTGCATCATAACCCTAAACATGCGGTACATTTAGGAATACCCAGTTGCCGTAATATGTTTGGCTTCGTGAAATACCAGGTATATTTACGCCTCTTTTTTGGGTCTCCGATATTTGCATGCCATATTTGAGAAGAGCAACAACTTACAAAGGGCATATGGAGACGCCATATTGCGTCAACTTCCCCTTGGCCGCCAAGGTTTGAAATTTCTTGAACGATCCCGCGGCCGGCTTGCCCAGCCTGTCGAAGGGCTTTCCCAGCGAGTCGTAGAAGATGAAGTCGCAGACCCCGTCTGCAGGCACCTCTATTGGGCCTTCGCCGTCCACGGTGCAGATCACGGATGACACTGTCGGGGGCCTTTCTATTAGCGCTGCACATAGCGAGACACGGCGGCCAATGGGCACCAACTCAGTTCGGTTCTGTAAAGGTACAGAACGCTTACGAGAGAAACTGCTTGCAGGTAATGTTAAAGAATTGTTGCACAAAAATTATTAACCACTTCCGCGTGTTTGTGAAAAATTATGAAGATATGAATGTGTGTGCGCTATATATTATTCAAGTACACAGGCAAGGAGTTTGAAGGAAATAAGGCGAAATGTCTTTCATCAGTGTTCTCCACGGAATATGCGTGCAGCCGTGCCAACTTGATATGTACCGCACCCAATCGTTACCATAAACGCGTGCGGCATTCTTGCCGTCATATAGGCCATCCTTTAGAGTAGCCTTTAGAGTAGGAAAAGCGCTCCGTGTGCAACGATCGCCACGCCAAAGTCTTCACTGAATGTACATGAGTTGCGGTATAAGAAATACGCTTGACCTGCTGAAGTGAATACATTCGACAGACGGGGCGCTGTTTCAATGAGAGGGTGCGAGACATAGCTTGGCGGTACGTACAAATACTGGGGAGCCCCTAGACTTTCACTTTCTTTTATGTTCAATTTCTTGAGGACTAACGGCGATTGACCAATGTGGCTGCATAAATGTTAACCCTTATAAAAATGACTATTGAGTTGTTGTTGACATTCCGGTCACTATTCATTGAATCAACCGATTTTCAACGACTTGGCATGATGTCTTGACGTTGCTCAACATATACTCAATGTTTTTTTTTCTGTTGATTACATCAACGAAAAAGTCATTCACAAAAAATGTTGACTTATCGTTGCGCCTTTATTGAGTTGCAGTGTTTGTATGAGCGCGCATTGCCAAGCCCGTAAAGTATCGAAACCTTTTTATGGATGAAACCACCCCAAGTAAGCAGCGCATACCCCGATAGAACGCATATTACAAACGTCCTGTGCATATGCGGTCTTCTATCGCTTGCGTACTAGCTATATACGTTTCGCAATGTGATTTCCACAGCCTGTCCGTTTAATTAGCTCTAACCAAACGACTCACCACATGACTATTCAGGCGGCAACAATGTTATAGCTGACTTCTTGCTGCAGTAACGCAAACAACGCAGTAAAAGTGTAAGGTCCATGCACACAGCCGTGGGCAGGCTGCACTGCCACTGAATGCACAAAAAAAAAAAAGCTTGATTAATTAATTGCTGGGGTTGTATGCGCCAAAACCACAATATGATTGTGAGGCACTCCGCTGTGGAGGGTTCGGGAAAGTTCAAACACCCTGGGGCTTTTTAACATGCACCTGAATTCGAAGGAAATCAGCCTCCAGCATTTCTGCCAACTTCAAAAAAAAAAAAATGGGGGACCCCCTTACGCGATAACACACACACACACACACACACACACACGCGCGCGCGCACGCACACGCACACGCACACGCACACGCACACACACACACACACGCTCACACACACACGAAAGCGCGCACGCGCCATATCGCTTTCACAATCGCTAGCCTGCTCTCGCTTCTCGGCGGAGACTTACTGTGCCGCAAAGCCCAATTGCAAACGACCCACGGCTCTTCTCTTTATTTGCATCTACCTCAAATTTTTGCTCAGGGCCAACGCTGGTCTTTCGCTCAACATTGAAGTCGACGCCGCCATCGGACACCGGGATTTCTGCATAACGATCTCTTTAACGAACTCCCGTTAAAATGCTACTGCCGCGGCCGGGATGGAACCCGGGATAGATATTCGGCAACAGCCCAGAACTGCAAACACTGCTCGACTACGGTGGCCCCAAAGGAATAGTGGTGTGAGAATATAACGTTCATATGCAGTTTTTTAAAGTGGGCATCATTCATGTACCGCCGCGGACGCGTACAGTACGATGAGATGACATAAAGGTATCTCCCAACGGATCGCGGGGGCCTTCGGCGCAGAATGCGACGCCTGCCTGCACGCGGTGTCGATAAGACCGTGTATCTCAAACCTCACCGCAACGAGATATCAGATGACCGTGCTGTACCGGCGACTATCTTCCCTTTACATTTTGTTTTATTACTACTCCTGCTGTTGGCGAACGAACGCCACCCGCGCCATTGCGCTCCTTGCAGAAACCGCGGCAACGCCGCAACATGTTGCAACTTGCTAGCCTGCGCGCCATGTCATATTGCGACGAAGAAAGTAGCGCGCAAGAAGGATAAATTTGTGAGGTGTTGGATTCCGTCAGCAGTCATAATCATGAAGAGATCAGAGGTCTTTAACCAGTAAGCTTTACGGAACTAATAACAGCGATAACAGCCTAGTTACCTAACGGGCTTCGCAGCGGCGCTGACAACGATAGCGCGGATGGATATCCGTCCTGCCGTGTGTGTCAGTTGAGCGCATTGAATTCCGACGTGACGGTCGCATGTGGCGCGCTCGCCTCCTCTCGCTTTATTTCGTGCAGTGTAAATACCGTGATTCATGGAAGGTATGAACGCACTTGTGAAGAAGCTACTTCGTGGCATGTTCAGCAGTTGTGGACCTGCATGCAAGTACGTTTCGCTGCGAGTGGCGGCTGCGCGGACTGTGAGGCTTAGTTCCGTAATCTTTCCGACGGAGAAATGGACGTCTCAGCTTGCGTGCGCAACTCTCGCAGTTTCATTTCTGCTTAGCTGCAGGAATGGACGCGATCACCTTGATGTGCTTTTACCACTCCTGGAATATGCGGATTAAGAAACTACGGGCCGCCATCGTTGAAGGTGAGTTCGTTTTCTTTACCTGTACACCCTTTTATTCGAAAACCATGAAGAATAAAAACGCGTGTTTTATTGCTACATCGCCTGCATGCGCGACATGTTTCAGAAGTACTTGACTGCATTAGTGTTGTGCCATCATGACTGAACTGTCCTAATGTAAATGCCGCTTTTCATTTATGTTCAGTTTCGAACATACTGACTTATTGGCGCGCTTATTTGAGCTTGTTTCAAGGTATGCATTAACGCTTACATTCGAGCGCATGCACTACTTTTTTGCGTCTTCAAAACTACATGTGCCTCGTAATTAGGCACACGCTGTTACGACAGGCATAGGCGTATCTACCGGTGGGGCAAGGGGGGACGCTAGCCCCCCCCCCCCCCCCTGAGAAACGTTAAGGGGGCGGAGCCCCCCCCCCCACTTTCGACAGCGGTCAATTTCGCCTGCACACTGGGAAACCATCAACTCAGGAGAAATTTCAACACAGCAATCATTTAATTATATAATGAAATTTTTCTTACGCTTCTGCTATGGAGATCGTCTTTCGTGTATCACGACCACGCGCTGTAAGGTCTCTGCGGTTCAGGCTGCCTACGTGACGCTTGCGCACTGTGCGCTACAGCACTGCAGAAAGGGCTATCACTGTGAAGGGATCTATAAAGTTAAAGCATCCTGTAATGACTTTTTCCTGCTCTGCCTGGCCTTAACTCTTTCGTTACCGTGTCCATAGGACATGGGTCACCGGTGACCCATACGCGCCACAAGCTATTTTTAAAATATGAGCGCTCCTATGGACTTGCAGCGCCATATGTCGTATTCTCTAGGCACCAATCTTTCATTTTTTGCGTAGTTTGTATTTTTCCCGTGCGGCGGAGATTTAAGCGGCGGTTCCAATTGTGCGGTTCGCTCCGTCTGTTTACGAAGATGGCAGACGCTTTTGTTTCCGGTCCCTCGCGACGCCTTTCTGGCGATTCTGTTGCATCTGGAAGCGATCATTTGGCTGCTTCTAGCAGCAGTGATTCAGATGATGAAGAAGCTTTTTTTTTTTAATTACACAATTCCACATATTTTTTGTGTAGTGAAGTCATACATAATGATGTTCTGGCGCCGTCTGCGACACTGTACTTTCCTAGTTAAGATTTTTTTCTTGAGCAACCATAAAGCGCAATATGTCCATATATACATGGTTCAATAGCCCATTTCTTTCCCTTTTTACTAATATTTACTGTGCTTCTGTGTGTGAGAAATCTGTGCAATAAAAAGAAAAAACTGTGCAACCTGGCTAAACAAGACACTTTCTACTGGGCAACAAGTAAGCAAGTGTAACTCGTGCAGTTGTTGAGCTAGGTCAGTGAAACTTTTCTATTAGGTAGATGTCTCCTATCTAAACAATTTGTATATTTCAGAATATTTTCCAGATTTACTTCTTTTATGTAGTAAACATACAATTGCAAATGTTCTTTCAAATTTGCAAGAAATGTTACCTTTAACGATTTTTTTCTGCATATTAGTTTCCAAGTTCAGTTTTTTAAACTTACACACGTCAAAAGTACATTTACTTGGCTTTCTCTTGATGTATTGCATTACAGTATAACCATTTTATTACTTAGTACAAAAAAATACCAACAAAAACCTACGAAAAGTTGCCCATTTTCCCACGGTAACGAAAGAGTTAAATTCACACAATCGTCGGCGCAAATACGGGCAGGAACCAGTAAATTAAGGGCCCATCAAATTCTTTTGTTTCAGCAAATGAATTTTCTTTCATCGGAAAGGAATAGCATTGCAGCTTCTCTATATAAAATTTGCTGTCAGTCGATGACTGTGCAAAAGTGTTGAGTATTTTAGTAGGGCCGCCCTAGGGGCGCTAAAGAAGGTTCCCGCTTTAGTTTCCTGTTAATCTGTTCGCTTTGATCATCACATCGCAGCTTGCAGCGATAGTGCCAGCTTGCAACAAGGCGAGGAATAAGGCAGTAGACTCGAGTACATCGGGAAGCCCAACTTTCATGCTTCTCCCGCAATTTGATCTACTGGACCAGGGAAATGGTCAAGGTCTACGGTTTTCTGGACTAAGGAGACTTAATTGACAGCCGGGCTGGTTGGTCTTGGGTCATCTGGAATTGATTGTACTGGACAAAATACAACTTGGGCGGCGAAGAAGCACACACGCGCAGCGCCGTTTATTTCTCTCTCCCCCCCGCCCCCCCCTCGATCTGCCTTCTTTCAGCTAGAATGAGTTCACAGAGTTGAATACGCGCTCAAACGGCGCAACGTCGTTATACTACAACTGAAAGTATTTATTGGACTCATATGAATCCGTCTCGCCAGCTGCTGTAAGTAGCCATTTCCAATGTGATCGGCGGGCAACTTGAATTACATTCAGAATGAGACATTGCCCGGCTACTCCAAAAGTGTTTATGTATTGTTCAGCATAGTAGTGCGCTGTTTAGTGCGCGCACGTCATTTTAACGCCGCCAGGTTTCACAGATTGCTGACGTCGCGTAGCGTGCACGCAATTTCATGACACACCGAAAATTTTTGACGAATGGCGAAGAACCCATGGTCAAAAATATGCCGTATTGAAAATAGTGTATTCTTTTATTTTTTATGTAGGTCGAGCATGAGTGGTCATTACGCGATGGATTATATTGGGGTCATTTGTTACATCGTGTTACGAGCAGGTGCTGTGTGCATGACTGATAAAATTACGGCCAATCATAAACAGTAACGACCAATGCGCATGGAAACAATGCGGGGTAGTTTAACGCTATAATGACCCACATTTTTTTTCAAAGAAAATTTGTCCTTACACCATTTGCAGAGGCGTATATGTACTTGGAGGGGCCGGAGGGCCCTCCAAGCAATGTTGCAAATACAAATAGGATGAGTGTACAGAATGTACTGTGCCTTTATTACTACAAATTGTTACTCAAAAAAGAAACTTGGGGTAGAGAAGTTTAAAATAAAAGTTATCTAATAATAGTAATACTTACAATGCGCTAGAAACACTACTACTAGGAGCAAGAAAGACAAAATATAAGATACGAAAACCTGAACATGTGCAAGCAAATGTAGTACTAATTACGGAAAAGGAAAGGTGCAGTAACTGCTACCTAGATTAAAAAAAACGCAATTATTCGTGAGGAGCTCCTAGACCAAAGCGAAATTTCATTGAATGAAACAAACCTATACAGTTACTAGGGAGGCCGCCATCGACATATTGTATTCATGCATAGGCTTGTGTGGGTAATGTATAAAAAGTGTTGCTTTTAATACGATTAAATGCATAATACTATGGTTGTCCCAGTGTATTCTACAAAAACGGACTAACTATACGTTATATATATATATATATATATATATATATATATATATATATATATATATATATATATATATATATATATATATATATATATATATATATGGCCTACGGAGTCTTCGCCCCGCCACTCGCGAACGAGTTGGTACGCCACTGACGACAGGTGTCGTGTTCTTTGTTTTTTCTCCAGCAAGTTTGCGGGTAAGAAATTGTTTGTACCAGAACAGTTGTGTCTTTCTGCACAGTGCTATTTCCGATAGCTGGATGCGCTAGTCTAGTAATGTTTCGAATATGTGAGGGCGAGTGTTGAATCGTGTTCTGAGGCGAGGAGTTATGCGTCTTTTTTATGTGCTATGATGTTACTTTGCCTAGTGTGTCGACGGGCGCCTTCAAAGCTCTGGCTTGACGTTTCCCTTCTATGTTAATATCCGCGCTCTGTAAAGCTTGCATCTCTGGAGAGGGGCAGTAAAAAAACGTGTACTCGCGTGTCGCTTCAGCCTGGTCATTTGTAGCATGTTCGCCCTTCTGCAGCCGAATGATGTGATGGAGTTTTCGCCTTTTCTTGGTAGTAATTTGTCACAATTTCCTTTTTTTCATATTATTTTGCAGGAGGGACTCACCATTTACATGTTGAAACAAACGCTACACCAATTAAGTTATGGTTTTCTTCTCTGATGGTGTGGCTTTTGCAGTTTTTCGCTTTAATAAAGGTGCATGTCCGCACATTTGCGTTTTTCTTTTATTGGGTCTCTCGAAAGAAAACGAAAGGTCACAGAACGTATGAAAAAGTTGACTTCTCCGAGTGACTGTGTATGAGTAATTCAATTTGCTTTTGTGCCCGTGTCCATATTTTAGTTTTCGCTAAGTTTACCGTGTTTCCAGGTTTTCACGTGTTTTCGCAGAATTGAAGCGTTATAGCTGGCGATAAAGTTTTTGCTATAACACGCGAACTGTGCAGGCATACTGTAGCTCTTTATGCAAGCATACGTTGTACATCACAGTGCGCATGTACGGAGATCTGTGCGCTGATATAAAACCCATGTAAGCGCACCCAGCAGCTCTTATTCAAGTTCTGTGAAAGACCTTTTGGACAATGCCTACTGAGGCCTGTGCCTCAGTGCATGTGCCTCAGTATACGCATTGTTCGTATTGCGGTAGCATATTGCACTTGTATATGTACAAAAATTAAGCAACACGTACAGTACGTGTATTTTCAATAAATACATAATTGAATTTCAATGCTGCTTCAATTGTAAGTCAATCATTATTCATTAGAGCTGTCAATGAATGAAATCAATGCTCAATGTACTTTCAATAACAAGTCGACAACCATTCAAACTACCTTTATGTCAATAAAATTTTGGTAAAAGATCGGTGGCCAATATTCTACACGTGTCAACAATAAGCTCAACGACTTTTCAATGGACCAACAACGACTATTCAGTACAATATGTCAACATTGAGCAATGGCGTTTCAATTGTTTTGCAATAAGATTTTTTGTAAGGGTTTCGAAGTCGTAGTGTGCATCTTTCGACGGAGTGTGTGAAAATCGTCTATCAGCGATTCTCAAACATGAAAGCCTATGCAGCTCGGCACTGCACATCCCGCTAAATGAATGGGCATTCAGAGAAAGGGCCCCTCGCTTGCGCTGTCATTTTTCTTCAGACTCCCGCTACGCGGCCACGTTTCTGACGGGTGTACAATTTATTTATTTATTTATTTATTTATTTATTTATTTATTTATTTATTTATTCACTCACTTAAAGATACAGAAGTCTATCTTAAACCATAGCAGAGTGGTAAAGATAAGAAAGAAGAATTAAGGGGAAAAAAGAACAAGGAACCTCTTCAAAAATATTGAAAGAAAAGAAAAAAGCGACATCTCGATGCTGCCTTCATAATTACATTTTTTCTCTCTTGGGAGACGCGTTAAGATCAGAGAAGCATCAATTAAGGTAGTAACAAAACAAATTAGCTTAATAGTTTTTCATTTGTGGGGGAAGGCGGTCGGGCCAAACAGAAAAATTGGATCCCTTCCTACGACTGCGTTATTGCCGCTTTGAGAATTCGAGATAGAGGCCACTTGTAATCTTGAAGGAAAATTAGCGCGACAAAAACGAGGACGAGAATTGAAAAGAGAGACTGCATGTCCTTTTAAAAAAAAACAAAAAACAGCGTTTCCAGTGTCTGCCAGTGCGTTTCAGCACGCTGGGTGACACTGCAAACGCTGTGCAGTGTGTCCCAGTGTACTACAGCGCGCTGGGAGACACTGGGACACACTGTACAGCGTGGCCAGTGTCTTACAGCGCGCTGGGAGGCACTGGTCACGCTGTACAGTGTCTGCCCGCACACTGCAGGAACACCAGCGGCACATTGGAAGAAACTGGGCGCGCTCGATGGACTTTTTGTAAGACTTGGTATTGAATCGCGAGATGTCGAGCGTAAAATTTACCGAATATTTGCAAAATGTTCTGTTCTGTGTGCTACAGATATATAGATTAAGTTTTGGTTAGGCGACGCATGTGCGTGTATGCTAAAGCAATCATCTGTCGAGCGCGCGCGCGCGTGCGCTTTCCCTGAATTGAGCTAGAGTGTCGTAAATGTTGTTTATAAACCGCATCTATAGAACTGATCATTCGCAACACAATATGGCAGTAGCATTAGTCTGACAATCAAGATTAACCTACAGATCCAGCTTTCGGGGACATTGGATGATCAGCGCTCCTAGCGGCCACTGCTGGAAGCTCTCACGTTTTCAATGGGACAGCGTCATTTTTCGACGATAAAAAATCGTAGAAGCGCAATTTCCAAAACTTCTTAAAGGGGCACCTTCTAGGAGCTGTACCGCACTTAAAAAATGCAGCATCGTTAACATCGGGGCTTCACATTCTGTTCCCACGACGACTAAAGTTTAAACAATGGGGTCCTATGGAAGCGGCCGAAATCACGCCTCGTTTTTCGGGACAAAAACGGGCCGTCTGAAAAAACTAGACGGAATCCTGCAAATTTCTCGGAGATTTGAGTAGTACAGAGACGAAGCTTTCATTTGAGGCCACAATCATGTTTCTGTGTGAAGAAAAACACGTTCCAAAATGAAGTTTTCTACAACACAGTCGCGTCTCCGACTCGCGTCTTTTTCAATTGTATCTTGATAAGACCCATTTTACCGCCCCGCGACCGGTGTGCGTTGTGGCCTAGATGGTTGAGCGCTTGTTCTGGCGACTCACGTACGGGGAATGCGGCACGGGTTCGAATCGCAGAAATTTTTGTCGTGTTTTTTTTTTCTTTTCTTTTCTTTCTTTCTTTTTTTTTTTTTTTTTTTTTTACAGAATTGCTGTCAGTGGTTACGGTGCTCGGCTGCCGACCCGAAGGGCACCGGTTTGATCGTGGCCGCGGCTCTAGCATTTTCGAACGAGGCGAAAATCCACTAGTACTTGGATTTTGATGCTGTACGTAGATGTAAATTCACGTTAAAGAACCCCGGGTGGTCGAAATTTCCGGCACACTCTTCTGCCGCGACAGGGAATGGGAGACGCCCGCTAAGCGCTAAGCGCGTGCTGTAGGACATCGTTTTTCCATTCCAGACCTCCTCTACGGCGCGCCTCATAAACATATCGTAGTTTTGGCGTGTAAAGTTCCAGCAATTAATATTACTAGTGCGTCATTGCTGAAGATTTAGTTTCTTGTTTTTTTCGCTAAAGCGTTGCACCCAGAATCTTTGCTACAGAGCCGGTTTCGCTTCTAGATATGGAGCAAGTAAAGTTCTCATGTTTTAGTATTTCTTACTACGCAACCCATTATATAAACAACAAAGGAAGGGGAACCAAGGGCCTAGTTCAGTTAACCACAGCCTCAATAAGGCAACACATATTGAATCCAAGGGAAGCATGATAGAAGCTATTGATGGTGTAATGAAGCGTTTTAAATAAGCACTATACTATTGGAGACTGACCACCAATGGCAAAACCAGCGCAAAGCTTGCGTTGCCGAATCGTCTTCTTTTCTTTCTACATCATCAGCGTTCTCTGCTTCTGCAAGCAGTGCCGCTTTTAGAGAGCTTTAGAACAGCGTACGCGAAGCTTTGCGCTTGCGTTGCGCATGCGTCGTACGCTAGCCTCTTGCGGGCTCCCGTTAAGTGACGAACGCTAACGCTACGCCCGCAATGCCGGCAAGCTTTGCGTGCGGTGTTCTAAAACTCTGTTTACTTCCCTTCCGAAACAGAGCCATCGTGGCGAATTACAGGCAGAATACCATGACACTGAGATAGTAAGGCTTTAGCAGGTCCATTGCGCAATCTCATGCCTCGACATTGTTGATTACTAGATTAGAAGAAAGCTCAAGTGGCTTGACGCCGGACATCAAGTGCGCGGCTCGTTAGACAATACGGGACGGGCCGCGGTACTTCGAAAGAAGTTTCGTTGACCGACCGGGGCTAGCTCAAGGAATCCAGAGCCACACAAGTTGATGATAACCTTGGCCGTTGATCCACACAAGTCAGTCCCGGGAATACGACGCTAAAAGGCTTCGAGACATCTCGATGGTGTATTTGACGCTGCTTGCCGACAGTGGCGTGAGATCGGGCTCTCTGGCGACCCTCTTCAGCGCTTAGCAGCTTGGGAACTGCCGTCGACTCACTCACATAAGCGTGGCAAGGAGGTATTGCGCATAACGTGCAGGAGGGCTCGAGTCCTTATAGGTAGAAGACAGGAGAGAGTACATTCGTGGTCTGCGTAGCAGTGTTTTTGGCGTACGTCACGAAGATAATGACACGGTTCCAGCCTTAGTAACCGGAAGTGACGTACATTGTTAGCATATCACCTTAGGTTCAAATAAATATTTCTGTTAAACCATTCGTTTTATGATTGTAAGATGTTGTGGTGCGGTGAAAGACCTTGCATTCCTCTAAAATTGCTTGACGACGTCCGACAGAAATACACGTCCTTCGGACGATGCCCGGCTCACGTAGTGCGCCGTGCTGTAGAATGACGTGGTGTGAAATGAGAGGCAACATTGCCAGCCGATGGAGATGGCAATAGTGAAGTCCCTGCTTAGCGTGTAATCGATGGCAACAAATATCTTTCGGTTGGCAGCAGGAGTGATGGAAAGGAGTCCATACAAATCAACAGCGGCGTAGTCCAAGGGACGGAGAGGGCAAGTCAGTGCTTGTTACGGAGGAGGGAGATGGAAAGGGGGGATTCGTGTGGCGCTGCGCGACGCAACAACTGTAACGGTGTAAGAAGCGGTACATTCTTCGTTTATAGTAGCAGAGCTGGAGGAAAGTGCAAGTCTTCAATCCTTCGGCATGTGCACACTGTGAGTCAGCGTTGAAGGTGGCGCATATGTCTTAACGTAGATGGCGCGGAATAAGAGTGATTTGCGTCCATCATAGAGGTAGTAGTGATGGTCGATCAACTGTCACGAAGAATGAAATGGTGTGTTTGATGACTTATTTCTTTAGGGATGGTAGGTGACGTTCTTCACGCAACAAGTCCATAGGGGAAGCAACGCAGGGGTTTTTGCGCCACTGCACAGGCATGTCGGTGACGGCTACAGCGGGAACGCGTCGTAGATGGACAAGAAGACCACCGCTAGAATGTGTATTGATCGGCGTATGCATGGGGGGGGGGGGGGGGGGGGTTACGGGGTTCAACCGGACTTCATGTATGTTCATGCGTGCTTTGGTAGGTATATGGCTGGCATAAGCAACCAGGGTTGCCGTTGTGTGGACATGAAAAGGCGCCAGAACTCACGCCAAAAGTAGCCAAAGTAGCCATGTCATTTGATCTTATCGCCGAATTTCTCGCCAAATAGAACAGAAGCGGTATTATCAACAGAGTCTTTACTATTGATGAATAAATAAAACTATTTTGAATAAGTAAAACCGCAAGTTTAAAAAAGAGCCATGGCGCCAACTGGAAATTTTCGTCGCCAACGGGTCCAAAAGTAGCCAATTTGGCGCAAAGTAGCCACCAACGGCAACCCTGTAAGCAACAACTAACTCGTCAAATCGGCGTTTACGCTGGGCGAGCACAGCGCCGAACACAACGCCGCTAGTGTCCTTGTGAATTTCATTTTGGGTGCTATCAGCTTTTCTGTCATAACTTCTCTCTCTCTCTCTCATATGGGTCGAGCAAATCAAAATGTCGCAAGATTGGAGGCGAAGTAAGAACTCGCCACATGTGACTGCGCTCAAAGGTCGCAGCCGCTGCGGAGGTCAGTCAAAGACGCTATAATTGCGGGGAAGCTGTGAATGAAATGATTAATATAAAATCAAAGGGGTAGAAAGCTGCAAGGGTATTTCATTGTCAGTTTAGAAAACGTAGCAACAGCACGAAGTGTCGTGGGATCCGGAAGGACGCCATCTCGGAAGAAGACGGACCAGAATAAGCGGGTTTCGTACTCCAAAACAACACTTTTTTAAGTTTATCTGAAGTCCATTAGAGCTGAGGCTAGTGATGACAGCTTCGACCTTTCGTAGATGTGTCACAAAGCCGTCTGAAAAGATCAGAGTACCATCCAGGTAGTAGAGATTCGTCTGCCACTTGAAGCCGCGAAGGATGCCGATCATGCGTTCAAATGTTGCAAGCGCGTTGCACAGCCCGAATCGCGTCACAATAAATTCATATAAGCCATCGGATCTAACGAAGGCTGGTTTGCGGTGGTCAAGTTCAGCCATCGGGGCTGCAAGCAGCCGGAGCGCAGGTCCGACGAATAGAGAGAAAGAGAGAGAAAAAAAAAACTATGCTCCATGCCTGCAGCACGGTAAAGACTTTATATCTTACACCATGGCCTGCAGTCGCGGCGTCGTCTATAAGTGGCTAGGGATAGATGTCCTTACGTGTGATCTTGTTCAGCAAGCCACAGTCTACGCAAAAACTAGGCAATTGAGACGTCCTTTTCTTTTTCTTTTTTTTTTTTACAATATCGACCGGTGAGACCCATCAGCTGTTCCAGATCTGTATGACGCCGTGTTGAGCCGTGTCACTTGTGCGATGTTGCGACGCACTGTGGCTGGCACACGATATGCGCACTTAGGCTAAGGAGCGTGGAGATCAGTGTCGAAGAAATACATCGTGTTAGACTTAATGTTGGGCTTCAATACATGAAAGGATGTTTTGTTAAGAATACAATTCGAATGACAATGCCTTTCTCTGTAATGTTCAGGAATTAGGTAATATCTCGAAACTAGTGGCATCATAGGAATTCATTCCAGGTTGCCTTAAGAACTCCACGGCGAAACATTGCAAATTGAAATGCGGGCGATAATTCAATTAGTTAAGATCACAATTAGAAAATTTTCGTTAGTTAGTGGACTAAGCCTTTCAATTTTTTGTGTAATAATTTCAGCCTCTTTTCGTAGACGAGCTGACGATCTAGAATTGTACAATATCTAACAGCCAACCTTTAAATTTTTTTTGAAAGTGTTCGCTGAAACATCGGTATTCTCCTTATTGGTGTACACACGTACCGTACTCCCCCTCTAGAATGCCCTAGCGCTTGAGTGCATTTGAGATAGATAAATAAATAAATAAATAAATAAATAAATAAATAAATAAATAAATAAATAAATAAATAAAACCTAAGCACGTTTTACACTCACTAAAAACGCTAAGGCGAATAACGGAAAGGTGGGCTAGTTGGTTAGGTTTCGTAGTGCAGTATATGGGGCAGCGCGAGAACGAATACAAGGACGAGAAAATACAGGACATGCGCTGTCTGTGTCCTTTCAGCGAGTGTCCTGTCTTTTCTCGTCCTTGTATTCGTGCTAGCGCTGCCCCATATACTTCGCTAAGGCGAAACCTGATTGGCCTCTTGACACACCTTTTGTCTCTCTAAAAATACATTATATATATATATATATATTTGTGACTGTGTACGAATCGTGAAATGATACTTTCACATTCACGATTCACAAGTGTGTGATCATCATCATTACTACGCTAATTGTACGCTAATTGACTACGCTGATTGTCTCCAATCAACCCGGTCCTGTGCAGGCTGCGCCCACGTTAGCGCCGGCAGCTTCTGAATCTCATTTAAATACACTGAGTGTGTGCAGCGCAAAGAAACGGGGACAACAGAAGACACATGAACGACGTAGACTGGCGCTGTGTCTTCTGTTGTCCCCGTTTCTTTGCGCTGCACACACTCAGTGTATTTCAAGACATGTACCAACTAGCCCACCAACGGATCCTTCTTGAATCTCATCTGCCCAATTGCCACCAGTTATCTTGTCTTCTCGCTGCGTTCCCTTGAGAGATAGTGGTAAACTACCATTCGCTTTTCTCTTGAGAGATAGTGGTAAACTGCCAATCATTATCTCAGAATACGTACCAAATGCACACTACAACATTCTTATACTTTTGGTTACTTCATTCTCATGGTTCGTATCTGCGGTCACTACCTTCCCTAAACAGGCGTATTCCTTTACCACTTCCAGTGTTTTGATAGGCATCGCAAACCACTCTTCTCTTCGGAGACTGCTGAACATTGCTTTATTTTTCTGCACATTAATTTTCTGACCCACCGCTCTGCTTTCCCTGTCTAATTCAGTAATTATGATTTGCAATAGTTTTCCCGAGTTACTAAACATGGCAATATCACAAGCGAATCGCATGTTACTGAGCTACTATCCTTTAACTGCTATCGCATGCTGTCCGCAATCCAACGCTCTGAAAACCTCCTGTTAACACGCGGTGAATAGCATTGGAAAGATGGTAGCTCCCTGCCTTAGACTCTTTATTAGAATTTTATTCCATGTTTTTTTTTTTTTCATGGGGGACAATGGTGGCTGTGGAGACACTGTAGATATGCCGCCGCGACGGCATAGCGGCTATGGAGGTCGGCTGGTGACCTGAAAGGCGCAGGTTCTATCCCGGCCGCGGTGGTCGCATTTCGATGGAGGCGAAATGGTAGACGACCGCATGTACTGTGCGATGTCAAACCACCTTAAAAAAACGCCAGATGATCAAAATTTCCAGAGTTCTCCTATACCGCGGGCCTCATTATCATATCGTGGTCTTGTCACGTAAAACCCCAGATATTACTATTATTATTATTATTTAGTTCATTAAAAAATCATACCATAGGGCGTTCGAATGATGATATTTAAGTAGTGTTTTTGCAGCCGGTGACCGGCAAATCTGTAGCGCTAGCACACGTGCGTCATCATGTGTGCTATGCGCCGATTTGTGTGTACCGCGAGCCAAGACCTTCTAGAACGATTACTTTGTGCTTTAATAGTCATAATAATTGTTGGGGTCTTACGTCCCAAAAGGACCATATGATGAGAGACGCCGCAGTGGAGGGCTCTCAAAATTTCGACCACCGGGGGTTCTTTAATGTGCACCTAAATCTAACCACACGGGCCTCAAGCATTTTCGCCTCCATCGAAAATGCGCCACCGCGGCCGTACTTTGTAGTTTGAAGCACACGTTTGGTAGCACCATGTTAGTTCGCGGAGGCTGCATTTCGATGGACGCAATATGCAAGAAGCCCATGTGCTCAGATTTAGGTGCACGTTAAAGAACCCCACGTGGTCTAACTATCGGGGGGCCCCCCACTATGGCATCTCTCACATTCATATCGCGTTCTTTCGACGCAAAACCCCAACAATTATTATAAGAAGTATAACCGCTTTCTGTGTATCCCGAGAAGCCCAAGCAGTAGAAAAAAAGCTCGGAAAACACGGGGACGAAAAGTAAGCAGACGCAAGCTAAGTAACCTAGAACTAAACACTGCGAAATGCTATCTGCTAGATCTGCTATCGGCCGAGCCTTTCGACACGGTAGAAAATTTGCGCAGCTTGCGCTGAGTCGCGAAAGGCTGGTGCAGAGCAGAGCTGGTCGGCACTCGGCTGGCCCTGGCTTGAGTAGGCACAGGTTCATTCACACGCCCATGCACGAAGTCTTCACGCGATCACATTGCGATTCACGAGTATCGGCTAGGTATCGATCGGGTTCCATTGGGATTCGCTTGGCAATCACAGCACCAAGTACCTTACTTACCTTAATTAGACAAATTGGCCTAACTTGCAAATTCGAGGCTTGGTCTCGATTAGCTTCCATCCCATGTCAAGGTAAGCTTAATTAGCTAATTAGTCGAGCTACCACTAGTTATATTCAGTCTCAATTAGTATTAGGCTAAGCTCGGCGCATCTTACATAGTTCGGCATTACTAGGCACACGAGAATCTCAGCTCGGTTAAATTAGGGCTTTTTGAGGTGTGATTTCATTAGCTTAGGTATGCGTAGTTAATTAGGTTTTACAATGCTCAACATGGCTTAATAAGGCTTGTCTATGGTTACACTGGTTTAACTAGGCACAGCTGTTCTTAATTTTGCTTGACGTGGCCGCGCCGGCAGGATCAAGGTTTCCTCTCTACATCGCGAACCGGACAAACGGCGGGCATAACATACTTGCTGTAAAAAAATGCGAAGGGAATGAATGAATACGTTTGGCTGCCCTTCCGAATTCCGGGTGCAGTCGGGTACCGTTTTCTTTTTCTGATGCGTAAAACGAGTCGTTGCCATAGGATCGGGGAATGACTAGCCACTTTAACGTTGCAGCTCGCCGGTCTTATCTTTGTCGCCGTTAGCAACGAACGCGGCAGGCCACGCCAAGTCGTGAAGCTGTGTGTTCTGAACTCTTTTATTTTGTTTCTTTCCTTTTCTTTCTTGCCTTGACGCAACTCTTGACTTCGCGCGAGATTCAAAAGATAAAAGTCATGCGGCACGTGGTGGAAGACACACGAACTAAACGCCGATGTCCGTGAAAGCTGGATCTGCTCTAGCAGTCGGTCGTTCCCGCTCGTACCGCAGAAAGCCGCACGTCATCGGCAGCAGTTAGTCGCTGCAAAGCCCAATCTCGGCGTTTTTAGCTTCTGATTTGTGCAATCGAAGGTGCAAATATGACCTCGCTTGGGACAGTTATGATCGAAACTACATTTTAGCGGTTATTAGACTCTTTTTAATAGAATATATATCCACGATCTTCACAGCGACCGTGGCTCACGAAGTGCGGCCCTAAGCCTAATGCTCGTTTCGGCTAGAGTGAACTACTGCAGATCTAGTACGCGGAACGTAAACAAGGGGACAGAAACTATGTTCAAACGGGTGACGAAAAGTACAGTGTTCAGTGAGCAGTTCACATGCACGATGTTTGCTTCGTAGGTATGACTAACCGCTTAGCGAGACAGTGCGATTGCCGCAACACATCTGCGATTACGCTAATAAGTTTTGCTGCAAAACGTGCCAGATAGACGTTGTGATCCAAGGCAGCCCATAATAAACAAACAAACAGTCGCCAGGCAGGTTTGCGCGAGCACGAAGGGACGAAAATCTGCTCTTTTAAGCAAGAAAATAAGACTATGGGATACCGGAATTAGCTATAGCATGCAGAAAAAATAACCCCAGTCTTGTCTTTCGAGTGTGGCGTTGCGGGTAGCGTGTCAGACTCACGACGAGTAGTGCGACAAGGTAGCAGGTTCAAATCCCGTGCGCTTTTTAGATGCGAAGCAGCTTATCCTCCGGGCTATGTCCGTCCCTCCCGCGTCCATCCCGCGTCCCGCGTCCGGCCACTTTCATGAAGTAAGGAAGCACCCGCTATGCGAACCAGAACACTGTAATACAATATAATGCCGTCAATCACCACTAGTCACCAGAGTCATGACCGAGAGCACAGAGAGGCTGCTTAGCAATGGCTAGGCAGAAGGTGTGTGTCGCCCAGGTTGACTCCATTCCTTGATCTTGCTTGCATGCGTTTGGGAGGGGCTTAATCCGTCCCTCCTACCCGCGTCCCACACCACCACAGCGCATGCGCGTCTCCTCCCCCCTCACTCCTCTCCTACGCTCACCCCCCTTTCTCTCCTCTAGGAATACTCGACGGAGCGGCGCCCGCGTCCTACACCCCCCACAGTGCATGCGCGTCCCCCCCCTCTCTCTCCTCTCCTAAGCTGACCCTTTTCTCTCCTCTGGAATCCTCTACTCTACGGAGCAGCCCCCGCTTCCCACACCCCGACAGCGGATGCGCGTCCCCTCCTCTCCTACGCTCACCCCCTTTCTCTACTCTAGGAATCGTCTACTCTACGGAGCGGCGCCCGCGTCCCACAGCGCATGCGCCTCCTCTCCTACGCTCAGCCCCTTTCTCTGCTGTAGGATTCTTCTACTCTACGGAGCGGCGCCCGCGTCAGACATCCCCACAGCGCATGCTCGTCCTCTCCCCCCTCTCTCCTACGATCACCCGCTTTCTCTACTCTAGGAATCCTCTACTCTACGGAGTGGCTCCCGCGTCCCACAGCGCATGGGCGTCCCCTCTCTCTCTCCTCTCTACGGTTCTCTCCTCTAGGAATCCTCTACGGAGCGGCGTGCGACAGCTGCATACTCCGCTGGGGGGCACTACGGTAGTTCCTCGGTATAAAAATGACGGAGCGCGCCTCATTCTCTCTCCTGTGCAGCGCCGCGATGAGCGCCCGGGCCGCTGCCGCGAAACGAGAGCGGCGACGTTTCTCCCGCTGCTTCGCATCCACACATGGTTCCCTTTAGCAGAGCTGGGGAAGATTTAGATGCGAAGCATCTTATGCTCGGGGCTATTTCCGTCCCTCCCGCGTTCCGCGTCCGGCGTCCCGCGTCCGGCCACTTTCATGAAGTACGGAAGCACCCATTATGCGAACCAGAACACGGTAGTAATTTGAAGGCCATCAACCACTACCACAGTTATCAGAGTCATGGCCGAGAGCACAGAGAGGCTGCTTTGCAAAGGCTAGGCAGGTGGTGTCTGTCGCCCTGGTTGACCCAATTCCTTGATCTTCCTTGCATGTGTTTGGAGGGGGCTTAGTCCGTCCCTCCTTCCTGCGTCCCACACCACCACAGCGCATGCGCGTCCCCTCCCCCTCTTTCTCTCCTCTCCTACGCTCACCCCCCCCCCTATCGGAAAACCCAGTGGCACTGTCCCAGCGCCATACCTGATCATGGGACCAGTGTGGCGCTGCATACTGGGACACGGGGCACACTGGACGCTGGCGCGCTGCACACTGGGACACGCGTTATGGGCCAAAATCGGGCTTTTAAATTGTTTTTAAAAATTTTGGTTCTGTCCACATCGTAATTAAGGCTGAAACACGAACACTGGGACAAAAAAAAAAGAAAAAAAAATTTAAAAAAGTCGAGAGCGCAGAATTCGAACCTGATACCTCGACAAAGTACTCATTATGAGTCTGCCACGCTACCCACTACGCCACACTCGAAAGACAAGCTTCGTGGTATTTTTCCTTCATGTTATAGCTAATTCCGGTATCCAATAGCAATGTTTTCTCGTTTAGAAACGCAGATTTTCGTCTCTTCGTGCTCGCGCCAACCTGACAGGAGATTGTTTGTTTGTTTGTTTGTTATGGGCTGCCTTGAATCAGAACGTCTACCTGGCACGTTTTGCACCATAACTTATGAGCGTAATCGCAGATGTATTACGGCAATCGCACGGTCTCGCTAAGCGATTAGCAGGGGCGTAGCCAGAAATTTTTTTTCGGGGGGGGGGGGGGGGGCACCTCTTTGATTTCGGGTAGGGCACCTCCTTGAAATGGCCATTTTTAGCTTTGTATGCCATGGCGGAAAAAAATTTCGGGGGGGGGGGGGGGGGGGGCACGTGCCCGGTGTGCCACCCCCTGGCTACGCCACTGGCGGTTAGTCATAGCTACGTAGCAAACATCGTGCATCTGAACTGCTCACTGAACACTGTAATTTTCGTCACCCGTATGAGCATATTTTCTGTCCCCTTGTTTACGTTCCGCGTACTAGATCTGCAGTAGTTCACTCTAGCCGAAACGAGCATTAGGGCCGCACTTCGTGAGCCACGGTCGCTGTGAAGATCGTGGATATATATTCCATTACAAAGAGTGTAATAACCCCTAAAATGTAGTTTCGATCATAACTGACCCAAGCGAGGTCATATTTGCACCTTCGATTACACAGATCAGAAGCTAAAAACGCCGAGATTGGGTGTTGCAGCGGCTAACTGCTGCCGGTGACGCGCGGCTTTCTGCGGTACGAGCGGGAACGACTGACTGGTTATCAGATTAATACTACGGACATATTGTGTTGCGAATGATGAGATCTTTCGATGTTGTTTATAAACTACATTGACGACACTCGAGCACACTTCAAGGAAAGCGCACGCGCGCTCGACAGATGATTGCTTTAGCCTACAAGCACATCCGGCGCCTAGCTGAAAGTAAAGTTATATATGTGTAGCACACAGGACCGAACATTTTGAAAATATTTGGTAAATTTTACGCTTAACATCTCGCGATCCAATATAAAGTCTTATAGAAAGTCCATCAAGCGCGCCCAGTTTCTTCCAATGTGCCGCCGGTGTTCCCAGTGTGCGGGCAGACACTGTACATCGTGACCAGTGCTTCCCAGCGCGCTGTAAGACACGGGGCGACGCTGCACAGTGTATCCCAGTGCGTTTCAGCGCACTGGGCGACACTGGCCACGCTGTACAGTGTGTCCCAGTGTCTCCTAGCGCGCTCTAGTACACTGGAACACACTGTACAGCGTTTCCAGTGTCACCCAGCGCGCTGAAACGCACTGGGAGACACTGGAAACGCTGTTTTTTTCGATAGGGCCCTTTCTCTCCTGTAGGAATCCTCTACTCTACGGAGCGGACCCCGCGTCCCACACCCCCCCACAGCGCATGCGCGTCCCTTCCCCCTATCCTCTCCTACGCTCACCCCCCTTTCTCTACTCTAGGAATCATCTACTCTACGGAGCGGCGCCCACGTCCCGCATCACCCATGCGCGTCCTTTCCCCCCTCTCTCATCTAGAAATCCTCTACTCTACGGAGCGGCTCCCGCGTCCCACATCCCCACAGCGCATGCACGTCCCCTCCCCCTTCTCTCTCATCTTCTACGGTCCGCCCCATCCTGTCCTCTAGGAATCCTCTACGGAGCGGCGCGCACGACAGGTGGTGCGACAGCTGCATACTCCGCTGGGGGGCACCACGGTAGTTCCGCGGTATGAAAATGACGGAGCGCGCGCGCCTCATTCTCTCTCCTGTGCAGCGCCGCGATGAGGTCGCGGACCGCTGCCGTGAAATGAGAGCGGCGGCGTTCCTCCCGCTTAAGCTAATTATCTCCCCGCTGCTTCGCATCCACACATGGTTCCCTTTAGCAGGAGATGGGGAATTTTTTTTTTATTTTTGTTATTTTTTTGTTCTTTTTTTTTTTGTCGCAGTGCTAGTGTTTCAGCCTTAATTACGATGTGGGCATAACCAAATTTTTAAAAACAATTCAGACGCCTGATTTAGGCCCGTCACGCGTGTCCCAGTGTGCAGCGTGCCAGCGTCCCAGTATCCAGCGCCACACAGGTCTAATAATCAGGTATGGCCACTGGGTTTTCCAATAGACCAGCGCTCGTCCTCGTTTTTGTCGTGCTAATTTTCGTTCAAGATGGAACCACACCAACTCGCCCAATTGACAATTCTGATGCCACTTGTAATTATTGCAGATTGATGAAATTTGACATATTCCGGAGGTGAAACCCGAACACCAAAGGGCGCAGCATTCACGTTCTTCCGAGACGTGCAGAATGAGCGACTGTATCTGTAAGAACTATCGATTGACTTCGCTTCGTGGCTCAGGCAGCTGAGCTTACAATTAGAGCAGGCAAGACGCATATACGTAAAAAAATGCAGAACCAACACAACTGAAATCGTTGGTCGTGAACAATGACGACGTCCTCCTCGCTTGGCGGTTGCTCTCGCCGGTTTCGTCTTCGCCGGTGAATTTGATCGAATTCATTGGTGACGTCATGTAATATTTATTACCTGTCGAATTTAGTATTCGTGGGCTCTAAAAACAGCCTGTAATCACGCGATCAATAGCACTTGAGAGATCGTATGTCCCTGCGTTACGCCCTCGTTTATCAGAATTCCATCGCTTGCTTTATGGAGCACTATGGTGGCTACCGAGGCGCTGTAGATTCCTTCCGGTATTTTATATATGGTTCGCCTACACCCCGATTTCGTAGGGCTAGCGTGACTGCGGAGAAAAACTGGCTGTTAAGCTAGATGGCACCCATGAACATACACCGTAGGTTACAGTGAAACCTCGATGATACGAGTGCCACGGGACCACCAAAAATATTCGTATCACCAGAAAGCATGGCAGGTTGGCATGCGACAAAAGAAAGCTGGCGTTCATTTTCATTTATTGTTTTTCAGGGCCGCAGCAACGTCACGAAGATCTTTGAATGATTGTCAGTTAAGTTTTAAGATGTCGGCAATCATACCAGCACTCGTAAATATACGGCCCTTATGCGCGTGTTTAATTAATGAACCAGGTGCGTTGTGACCCGAGACAGCAATTGCCCCTTCCCAATTTTACTATGCTTTCTCGCAAGACACCGGAGAACTGCGGAGAAAGTAACGGAAGCAGCGCTTTCACGCGCTAGATGAAGGCCACAAAATTTTAGAACCACGGCCCTATGTTATGATTTTATTATCGCGAAGGTGTTGGAAATGTTTTTTGGGAGATTTACGGCCCTGCCCGCACAAGTGCGACCTCAACAGTCGCGCATGTTGACGTTGTGAGGCCTGACTCTTTCGCCAAGACCGTCCTCGCCTTCTTTAGGTCATCGTCCACCTTTCATAGGATGTCTGATGCACGAGGCAGGCACGTGTAAGCACAGTGACGTAGCAGCCCGCGTCGATGCATTAGAAAAAAAATGACACCATCTCCCGCTGAAGGGAACCATGTGTAGATGCGAAGCAGCGGGCGCTAACGCTTACACTGGCGGCGGCGTTGACGCTGGTGCTCATCGCGGCGTTGCGCAGGTGAGAAACCTGGGCAGGCGCAATCACGCAGTGATGGAGCGGTGTTTCCTACTGGAACATGCCAATCGCTGCTAATGGGCAATGAGAGACAGAAGACTTCGATTGGACACAGAGACCCGCAGTCGCTTTTTGTTAGCGCGCACGCTGCGAATTTTTATTGTTCAACAACGCACAGGAGAAATCACACACCGGCACTACCTTGAAGGTCAAGATCCTGTGCCTATATATACAGGGTGGCCAGTGAATGGTTGTGCAGCGCGCGCAGTCGGATCAATAAAGAAAAAAAAAACGCGTGCAGTCGGTTTTTTCAATCAAGAAACTCGCTAGCAGACGCTGCCTGCGTCGGCGTTGCGAAGCCAGAAAGAGGGGGGGGACCACGACCCCGTACAAAATGGCAGTGACAGGCAAACGTACAGGGCAATAAGACAATGTACGGAGTGAAAACAACATATCTAGTCAAATTTCATCAAACATAAACAGAAAAAAGAAATAGCTCAGTGAATTTTTTTTGTTTTGTTTTTTAAGAAAAAAATTCGCAAACGACCACTGCCACAACCTGAGTGAGATAGTTATGATACAACAGAGATCAGACAACACTATGTCGCTCAATTATAACTCTAACAAGACTGAATGAATACATAAATATATACATATGCACATATATACGCAAATCAAAAGGTAATACAAGTCAGAGTGAAAATAAACCGGCAAACAATGTACAAACTTTAATTCCATAATCACATAAAATTCAATGAAACCGTAAAACGGAAACACAAGGTATGACACGATATGTAAGGAAAAAAGTATCTTTAGCAATATTTTCATATTGTTAGTTGATTCAGATAAAACGGCAAGAGAAAGCGCAGCATCTCATTGCCGTATTTAGTGCGCGTGCGGGGAAGAAACCACGTGTGAACATGACGAGTGTTATAAAAAAAGGGTCCGGTGGTTTATTCGAGCAAGTGCGCCCAAAAAGTTATCAGTTTTTAGTCCTGTGTGGTAGCGTTTCATAAGACTTGTGCCGTAGTAATCTGGTAGTGGGGTTAATAGCTTCATTTCATCAAAAAGCGGGGAAGTGTGACTTCCATACGGAACACCTGCAATGGCGCGAACTGCCCTTTTCTGTATTACGTGTAATTTGTGAATGTTCGTTAAAGTTGTCGTGCCCCAAACCAGATGACAATAGTTTATGTGTGATAAGAACAATGATTTGTAGATGAGAAGTTTAACTTTTTTAGGAAGCAGGAAACGCAACCGAGACAAAATTCCGGTTATCCGGGATACACTCGAAGATAACTTTTCAATGCGGGCATTCCATGACATATGTTCATCAAAAATTACACCCAGACATTTAAAACTCGGTACTATCTGAAGTTCCGAGGTGCCTAGCATTAACGGTGCATGCAAAGGGGAAGGTTTATTTCTAGGCCTGAAGTAAACAGCTTTTGTTTTTGCAGTGTTTAATTTTAAAGAATTAATGCATGTCCAGGAAGCCAACTTTAATAATACCTGGTTCGCGTCATTGATCAGATCTTTGTAGTGTTGCGCAGTGAGAAGTAAGGTTGTGTCATCGGCGTATATAACACACTTTACAGATGCGTCAATGTTTACAATATCATTGATATATACGCAGAATAAAAGGGGTCCCAGGATACTACCTTGGGGGCACACCTGCTGAAATTGCTTGTAAATTGGAGGTGTGATTGTTGATGACTACCACCTGCTGGCGATACTTTAAGTAAGATTCAATTAATTTTAAAAAAACACCTCGGAAGCCGTAGTGATTGCATTTCTGTAAAAGTGTAACATGATTTACGGTATCGAAAGCCTTTGAGTAATCTATAAAGATACCTAGTGTGTGTAGTTCGCGTTCAAAAGCATCTAATATGAATTCCTTCTGTGCTAGGAGAGCATGCTCGGTTGTGCGGCCTTTCGTGAAACCGAATTGGGATGAAGTGATGATATGGTGCTTATCTAAAAAAAGAAACCATGCGTTTCTGAATCAGTTTTTCTAAACCTTTTGATATACTGGCAGTATAGATATAGGCCTGTAATTGTTAAGAGAATTCTTATCCCCTCCTTTGTACAACACGATTACTTTCGCCACTTGTAGTTTTTGTGGAAAGATTCCAGTTGAAAATATGAGATTGAATATATGTTCCAATAAATCAGCAATGAGATCCAGCACGTGTTTAATGGGTTTAATCTGGATATCGTATGTGTCACAGCATGTGCTGTTTTTTACAGACGAGAAAGCGTGAGCGATTTCGCTGGCTGCTGTCGGCGCCAAAAACGCGCTCTCTGGCGTACTGTCCGATAAATATGTAGTACAAGCTGGATTGTGCGCTTGTTTTGTTAAGGACACAAAATAATCATTGAAAACGTTCGCTAAATCAGCATTGCGAATAGTGTCACCATTCACCACAAGCTCAGTGGGCCTGAAGTTGTTACTGTTACGGCCAAGAAACTCGTTTAGTCTTGACCAAGCTAGCTCCGATTTGTTCATTACATCATTGTTGAAGGTGCTATTTAGGTACTTTCGCTTTTCGTGGCGCAGCATACTGTTAACTTTGTTTCTTTAGTCTTTGAAACGTTTTAGCGTGTCTTCATTTTTATTTTTCAAAAAGTGTTCGAATAATTTATTTTTACGTTTTATTTCCCTGGTGCAAGATTTGGTCACCCTAAGGTTTCTTAGCTCTGCGCGCGGGTCTCAGTTCTTTGTACGGAAAGCATTTTGTGTAAACTCTTGTTATTTTGTCGTGGAAAGCATTATAGGCAAGATCGGGTTCCTGCTCACGAATAACGTCTGACCAATCAGTCAATGATATCTCATTGCGAAATGCAGCCAATGTGTGCTCATTAATATGTTGAATAACTACTGATTGTTTTTGTTGCGACTGGGCATGACCCGCTCTTTCGTTTATCACCATAAAAATGGGAAGATGGTCACTAATGGGTGCGCTCACTACGCCAGCTAAAGAATTCGTAGCTTCTATGTTAGTGATGAAAACGTCGAGTAATGTTGCGTTGTTTTTTTCAATGCGAGTCGGAGTGGTGTAACATTAGCAAAGCCATTGGATTCAATTATGTGACACAGCTCAAACTGCGACTGCGATGATCTAGCAAGATCAATATTCAAATCGCCTGCAAGGATTAGCTTACAACCACTGTCACCAGCCCAACATAAGTATGAATCTAAAAATTCTAGGAAATTTGCCTTATTGCCGCTAGGAGGGCGATATAAAACACCAATAACGGAATTGTCACTTTGTACAGTCAGAACTTCATAATCATCAGTGATGCGGGAAAATTCTTCAATCAAAGAACATTTTATGGAATTCCTAGTCATTAACAACACTCCACCACCTGTTTTGGTTGAGCGGTTCAAAAAGTAAGTTGCATAGCCAGATATCTTCAAAACTTCAGTTTCATTCCGGTACCATGTCTCAGTTATCATAAGATATTCAGGTTCAGAACTAAGAGTTGTCAAGAGAGCGATAATTTGATCTTCCTTGTTGCGTGCTGATTGTGCATTAAAATGAATGAACTTCGTGCTATTTTTATACATCGAGAACAACGCGCCTAATTTATCGAGTGACACATAATCGTTGATTGCCATGTTAGTTTGATAACCGTCGTTCGGTTGACGGCTAGTGACTATTCCCTGATAACAGACAGATGCTGCATGTTGGCGATGATGTGAACTCGGCTGTCCTCAGTTTTTCGTGCCTTGATACGACCATTGTCAACCCATAGAAATTTCCAATGCTTTTCCCTCTTCAGGGAGAGCGCTTGTGCAAACAGTCTCTTGTTCTCAGGCGTCAGGTGGTCATTTACGTAAACGCTATCACTTTCCGACTGAGGAAAGCAGAGTGTCTGGGTTGTCAGGCGAGCTTTACGTGCTTTACGCAGAAATTCGTCTTTCTTGTTCCGGGAACAGAATCTAGCGATTATGTTTGTGTCCTTTTTCGCAGGGACACGGTGAACTGCGTCAATATCAGCTGGATGTACAGGACATCCGATTACATCGCCCATTTTTTGAAGAATGGTGGTGCAGTCTTCACCTTTCTTAGAGGGCACACTCTTTATCTCGATGTTGTTAGTTCGTGAACGCTGTTCTATGTCGGCTATTTTAGCAGTCAGTTGATCATTAGATTTCTGCAGGGACTTGTTTTCAGCAGTGACAAGCTCCTGTTTCTTTTTCATTTCTTCGTAGAAAGTGTTCATGACTGACACACTTTCACGAAGCTGCGCGATTTCAGCACGAAGCTGTTGCACTTCACGCGCCAGTTCCGCGTTCGAAGGCATCATGCAAAAAAATAATAATTAAAACAATTGAACTATTGGCAGCAGCGACCACGGCAACAAAAGAGCAAACCGATCATACAAAGAGTGCTCAACCAACCTGCGCAAACGAAGAATGTTGCTTAGTGGATTGGACTTCCAGCCGCCGTGACCGCCACTGCCAAAATGCGGTTCGTGGCACACGATGTCAGACTTATGTAGCGTCTCCTGTAGGTGTCCTGGTGGTCTGCGACGGCGCAGAAGCTGTTTCCAGTTGGATGTCGTGACAAGGTAGTGACGTTTAGTTACTGGTCAGTCCGAGCAGACGTGCTGAGAATACAGAGGAAATCCCAGATAGCCACGATATGTCGATACCAGGTAACCGTCACAATCGGCGCAAGTGAAACACCTGCGCAAACGAAGAATGTTGCTTAGAGGATTGGACTTCCAGCCGCCGTGACCGCCACTGCCAAAATGCGGTTCGTGGCACACGATGTCAGACTTATGTAGCGTCTCCTGTAGGTGTCCTGGTGGTCTGCGACGGCGCAGAAGCTGTTTCCAGTTGGATGTCGTGACAAGGTAGTGACGTTTAGTTACTGGTCAGTCCGAGCAGACGTGCTGAGAATCCAGAGGAAATCCCAGATAGCCACGATATGTCGATACCAGGTAACCGTCACAATCGGCGCAAGTGAAACACCTGCGCAAACGAAGAATGTTGCTTAGTGGATTGGACTTCCAGCCGCCGTGACCGCCACTGCCATTAGGAGTGGAGAGAGGGGGGAGGGCACGAGCATGCGCAGTGGGGGGTGTAAACGCCGCTGGAGGGATGCCTAGAAGAGAGAGGGGGGGGAGGGGACGCGCATGCGCAGTGGGGTTGTGGGCGCCGCAGGGAGGGATGCCTAGAGGAGAGAAAGGGGGGGAGCGTAGGAGAGGAGGTGTGCGGAGAGTGTTTGCGCATGCGCAGTAAGAGTGGTCAGGAAGCACACCACCACAACCACCACCACGCCCACCGGATTGAACTCGGCCTTAAGCTGCTTCGCATCTAAAAAAAAAACTCATGGCGCCAATGACCCCTGTAAGCTAAACGCGAAGGCACACGGAGGCACATTAGAGCCTCAAAGATTCGCGCACACAACTTCGGAGGCCGTGACGCGCCTGCGAAGGTTTATTCGGACCGTAAGAAAAGTATTTTCTTACAGTGATTCGGACGATTTCGCGGTGCGGCGGGAATGCCCGCGCTTACGTTCCCGCGCTCGCTCCGCGACAGCGCGGACAGCACCTCTTCGTACCTGGGCGGTAGCGTACGTTCGTATCAAACGTCGCCGGGGGGAGGGGGGGGAATCGGCTCGTATCAACCGTACTCCATTATATTGCAGGCCAATGGGCCTTCGCGGGGACCAAAGAAAAGTTCGTATCACCCCGAAATTCGCATGGGCTGTGATCGTATCACCGAGGTTTCACGGTATATCACATATTAATTTTTGTTTCTAACCTGATGCTTCAAGTGCGCAAAAAAATCACAATGTGTATGTAAAATCGGTGAGAGAGATGCTGATGAACAATGGTCAGTAGCACCAGAACGTTGCCTGTTTCCTTTTCTTTATTCGCATGGGCTGTGATCGTATCACCGAGGTTTGACTGTATATCACATATTAATTTTTTGTTTCTAACCTGATGCTTCAAGTGCGCAAAAAAATCACAATGTGTATGTAAAATCGGTGAGAGAGATGCTGATGAACAATGGTCAGTAGCACCAGAACGTTGCCTGTTTCCTTTTCTTTATTCGTCGTTTTTTAGCGCTATACTTATTATAGCTGATATTACAACCAAACCACTGCTTTCTCGTAATCTGTGAAGTATATACTGTGACGTAGCCTATATGCTGTCACGTGTATATACTGTCACGTGTGATGTATATACTGTCACGTATATACTGCCACGCGCGTTTCTTTCACTGTATTCGGTTTCCGCCCCCCAAAGACTATCAGCAGTACTCGGCGCAGACCGCGCCTTATTGTTCCAGAAGCTTCTCGCTTGTAGTAGATCGTTCTGTTAAGATTACACGCAAGACGCTAACACTCAAGATTATTCCAGAGCTTGCGCGACGACTAGTGATAAGGCTAGAATGTTCGACGCGTGCGTTATAAAAGCCGGCGCGTTCCACCGATGTTCAGTTTGATCGCCGGCCGACGCTCTGTTCACCGCTATCAGTGCCAGCGTGTATTGCTGTAATTCTACTTTCTGTTTACCGGCCACAAGTTCGGCCTAATAAACAGTTTCATTTTGGACACGTCGCCTGCTGCCTTCGTCGACGTCACGACCACGTGACATCTGGTGGAGGTGCTGCTTCGTTCACGTACCGGACGCCCCCGTCAAGTCGTGAACCCAGCCCCAGTCGTGAAGGAGACGTCGACGCCAGCCTCGATCAGCGAGCTAGCCGCAGGCAACGAGGGCTACATCCAGAGTTCGGGCCCCTACCGGATAAGACTCGAAACACCAAGGCCACGACTACTACTGCGGCAACTATGACAGCCACGGTACCAACACCCACCACGGTCGTTATGCAGCAGCCAAGGGAGCCACCGACATTCCATGGAGCATCGTTTGAAGACCCGGAGACCTGGCTGGAGACGTACGAACGAGTGGCCACCTTCAACCACTGGGATTCGGAAGAGAAGCTGCGTCGCGTCTACTTCTACCTGGAAGACGCGGCAAGGACCTGGTTCGAGAACCGGGAGTCTGAACTTCAAACCTGGGATCTCTTCCGTGGCGCATGCCTTGAAACATTCATGAGCGTGGCCCGCAAAGAAAGGGCCGCTTCTTTGCTGGAGACACGGGTACAGCTACCCAACGAAAACGTCACCATCTTCACGGAAGAGATGACCCGACTGTTTCGCCAGGCCGACGCTGCCATGACCGAAGACAAGAAAGTTCGCTTTCTTATGCGAGGAGTCAAGCAGGAGCTCTTCGCCGGGCTGATGCGGGATCCACCTAAGACTGTCCCGGAATTCCTGTCGGAGGCGACGACGATCGAGAAGACACTGGAAATGCGCACCGGACAGTTCAATCGCCGCTGTATTCAAGACAGCGCGGCTGTTCATGCCCTCGACTCCAACGAGTTGCGTGAAATGATTCGAGCCATTGTGCGAGAAGAGCTGCGAAAGCTCGAACCTTCTCCGCAACCTGTAGTGACGTCGATTGCAGACGTTGTACGAGAAGAAATTCAGCATTCACTGAATGTTCCTCAGCCAGGCCAACCGCAGCCACAAGCCATGACCTACGCTGCTGCTGCCCGCCGTCACGTCCCCCCCTCCGCGCCCACACCAAGATGCCGCCCCGCAGCACTCCCGTCACCAGACGCCGCCGCCACCGCCACCGACGCCCTACCGTCCTCCCGGCGGCCAGCTCTACACACCTAGGAAAACCGACGTTTGGCGCGCCCCAGACCACCGCCCGCTATGCTACCACTGCGGTGAAGCCGGGCACACGTACCGCCGCTGCCAGTACCGACAGATGGGCCTACGCGGTTTCGCCGTCAAGGCGCCTCGTCCCCAGCGGGGTGAACGACCGCAAGACATCGCCGACTACCTCGCAGGAGCTCAGTGGACGCCCCGACGACCTTCCCGCTCACCGTCGCCCGGCCGCTACATGTCACCGCACCGCCGGCAGTACACTGGCCCAAACCGGGGCCGGTCACCTAGCCCGTATCCGGGAAACTAAGGGCAGCAACCGATGGAGGTGCGGTTGCTGTTCGACGAAATGCCGAAGATCCTCCGCGGCCGCCGACGACGACAACGCGACGAGACCTGTGCAACACGACGCCAAGCAGACGAAGCCCTACCGACGAAACCTCGCGGACCGAAGAAAACCTGACGACGCAGCATGGAAGCACCACAACATTTCGACGCAGCCGTGATCCGACGCCGCGACCCAACCGCAACGCACGACGACGAACCAGCGACCTCGACGTAATATTCGACGGCCACACCGTCACCGCTCTCGTCGACACTGGAGCCGACTATTCCGTCGTCAGTGGGTCTTTCGCGACGAAGTTGAAGAAAGTAAAGACTGCTTGGCAAGGCCCTGAAATCAGGACCGCTGGGGGGTCATCTGATAACACCTGCCGGTGTCTGCACCGGCCGGTGCGCAGTGGGGTTGTGGGCGCCGCAGGGAGGGATGCTTAGAGGAGAGAAAGGGGGAGCGTAGGAGAGGAGGTGTGCGGAGAGTGTTTGCGCATGCGCAGTAAGGGTGGTCAGGAAGCACACCACCACAACCACCACCACGCCCACCGGATTGAACTCGGCCTTAAGCTGCTTCGCATCTAAAAAAAAACGCATGGCGCCAATGACCCCTGTAAGCTAAACGCGAAGGCACACGGAGGCACATTAGAGCCTCAAAGATTCGCGCACACAATTTCGGAGGCCGTGACGCGCCTGCGAAGGTTTATTCGGACCGTAAGAAAAGTATTTTCTTACAGTGATTCGGACGATTTCGCGGTGCGGCGGGAATGCCCGCGCTTACGTTCCCGCGCTCGCTCCGCGACAGCGCGGACAGCACCTCTTCGTACCTGGGCGGTAGCGTACGTTCGTATCAAACGTCGCCGGGGGGTGGGGGGGGGGAATCGGCTCGCATCAACCGTACTCCATTATATTGCAGGCCAATGGGCCTTCGCAGGGACCAAAGAAAAGTTCGTATCACCCCGAAATTCGCATGGGCTGTGATCGTATCACCGAGGTTTCACTGTGTATCACATATTAATTTTTGTTTCTAACCTGATGCTTCAAGTGCGCAAAAAAAATCACAATGTGTATGTAAAATCGCTGAGAGAGATGCTGATGAACAATGGTCAGTAGCACCAGAACGTTGCCTGTTTCCTTTTCTTTATTCGTCGTTTTTTTAGCGCTATACTTATTATAGCTGATATTACAACCAAACCACTGCTTTCTCGTAATCTGTGAAGTATATACTGTGACGTAGTCTATATGCTGTAACGTGTATATACTGTCACGCGTGATGTATATACTGTCACGTATATACTGTCACAGCAGAAACCCGCAGACGTTTTTGCAAGGGAACCGCTTTATAGGGAGAACATGTGCTTCATGTTCGCCCAATCTGGTACCGACGGTGGTAAAGTCCACATGCGCCGCTGTTTGTAGGATTAAAAAATACTAGTTCTTGGTTCTGAGGGCTCTTTTAAACAAGGCACGCGACGTGGGACGTTTCTTATCAGTACGCCAAGTCAAGAAATATCGAAATAGAAATCGATGGCGTCATTAAGCACCGACACACTGGGCGCGTACTTCTAAGCGTCGAGTGAAAAGAACGGATGCAGCAATGACAAAGAGTGCGAATCTGCAGCCACCAACTACAGGAGCCACGTGGCAAAATATTAGTGTAGCTTGTATTCCACGTAGTTCTCTATGACCACATTGATTGTGTGATTATGGTCTATTGTCGAGTAGCCTGTATGAAATACTGGTTGGTTCTCGGGTGAAGTGAATTTTAAGGTGGACCTAACGCTATTGTCTATCGCCTTTGTGAGTAGCTAGTGGGCAACGAATTGCAGCCTGCAGAGGCCTGTAATTTTAGATGCGAAGCAGCTTATTGCGGAGTTCAAGCCGGTGTGCGGCGTGACCACCCTTACTGCACATGCGCCTACTCTCCCACTATCCTCCTTTACGCAGGTGTTCCGTCACCTTCTCTCCTCCTCCCCAGCGCTGCAGCCGCGCACTCTCCTCCTTTACCAGGGCTGGGCAGTATCGAAGATACTTGTATCTTAGATACTATCTTAGATACTCTTTGGGTATCTTGTATCTGTATCGCGATACGTCTCGCAAAACGAGTATCTGTATCTGTATTTCCGATACATTCAATAATGTATCGTGTATCTTAAGATACAAGATACTGCTATAGAAATGCCACCTGTGAAACAACAAACGTCAGCTGAACTCTGCTTCGCAAGCTGATACTGCTGCCACCAAGCCACCTCAATAACTCTAACGACACTGACATTCCTTTGTCTTTTTCGGCAGAGCGCTCCAGTGAGCATGGCAAATAAGGTATAAGCGCGTCTCTACTGGTGGAGCTGAGTCACGTGATGGCGCTCGAGCCATCTCGACAAAAACAAGCGCGCGAACGTCTATGTGCAGCCGACCTTTTGTTTCTCCACATATTTTTTTAACTGTCTCGGTGCCATGAACCTTGTTTGTACGGTACTGTGCAGCGTACTACAATGCGTGCGGCGTCTTTCGCTGAAATGCGGATGCGGATATAGTGTTATCCTGCGACGCTTTTTTGCCACGTACAATACATCTGGGAAGCTTCTGGGCGGCAGAAGTTCTCTCGGAGAGGAAATGATAAAAGACTGCACGTTAATGAATATGTTCCTAACGAACACTTTGTGCAAGTTGATAGGTAGAATATGAAAACTTACTGCAGCTTTATGTCCTCAGTGAACTGTGAGCGCTGACTCGGTAGTTATCGTCTTCACATGATGCTTCACAAAAAAGATTGCTACCAGCGTTGTTGCTGCTCTACACATGTAGGGTGATGCGCTACTCCGAAAGCGGTAATACGCTTACGGACAGGGTAAGACTCTGCACCGGTATTTGTACCATCGTGCGGAAGCTTCTTATTGAAGTTCTTGCAATTAGACGGGAACCCGCTAGCTGGTCGCCAAGTAGAGCAGTGACACCCATCAAATACAAAAGTGTCAAGTAAACAAATGCCAATACCTTGTTTCGTAATGAAACTAATATACATTAGGCCCGAAAAACATAACTTTCGGAATTCGAATGGATATTTCATTAAAATAAACAAAGTTGGTCGCAGTTAAGGCATTTTCAAGCAAACGCTTCTGTACATAGGTATTTGAGGCGTCATTATATAGATCTATAATAGCAAATTTCCAAATGTATCGAAGTATCTTCAGATACAATTGTGAAGTATCGTATCGGATACATTCATTCCGGAAGTATCTTGTATCTGTATCTCCAATACTTCTTGCCTGAGTATCTTGTATCGTATCGCGATACAATTTCAAAGTATCTTTGCCCAGCCCTGTCCTTTACTCAGGGCGTTCGGTCGCCTCCT
>JALIZH010021735.1:0-50892 GCA_030522465.1 Rhipicephalus appendiculatus | reverse complement strand
ATAATACGTCGTAGCCTACTCAAGTCGCACGCTGACGAAAGCCGAAACTAATTACAGCGTGAACAAGAAGGGAAATCTGGGCTAGTTGGGTGTAGTTCATTTTGATCAGCTCACAGCGCAACATAAGACGAAGACGTAGAAGAAGAATGTGACAACACCAGCGCTGAACTCTCAACTAAAGTTTATCAGAAGGTAAGACACATATAAATACCGATACATCACCACAGCAACTGCGCGTGTGCAGCAGAGTCATCCAATTTACTCAGCACACGTGGAACACGTGCGTGCGTCAAAACACCACATACAAACAAAACAGAAAAAATTGTAATCAATCGTGTGACGCACCATAATCCGGCGCCAGACAAGACAGGTTACACTTGAGATACTGTAACTCCTTCCAGCTAAGGGCCACTGACGGGTGGCTTATACATCTCTCCCCTGCTCTATCGATATACAAAGCCTCCATTATCTCCCTTGTGCTCTGCTGCCTATGGCGGAACAAACATTCAGTATCCCCCGCTATCGGGTTGCAACCACAATCTCTGGCAGTGTGTAGGTAGGTGCATACCGCCCGCAGCCCTCAACCATGACATGTGTTCTCTCAATCTGATATTCACACATCTTCCAGTTTGGCCGATATAAACCCACCCGCATGACAACGGCAACTTGTAAACAACGCCTGACTTGCATCTAATGTACCTATCTTTCTGCTTCTCGGAACAGGTTTCACAAGCCTTACCAACACCCTATCGCTTCTTATACAAACAGTTAAAACCCACAAACAGGATTCCCCGTTTAGGGCTATTATTTCGGAGAGACGAACATGGCAGCACGAACTGTCTGGTTACCTGCCAATCTCAACTTGAGTCCTTGAGTGTCCATGATCCGTTTTCGGTAAAGAGTTCAGAAGAAGTCGTTCATTTTCTCGAGGATCATAATCCTGGTGCCTGCGCCGCTTTTAGCATAGATATTGAAGATATGTTTTATTCGATTCCTCACTCTGAAATCATGCGGGGGGTTAAGTCTTGTATTGCTGACGATAATGACGAAATTAAATTCATTGACACTTGTGGTACTTCTGTGGACAGAGTTTTGGAAATGTTATCTTTTTATTTGCGATCCATGTTTATTGAATGGAAAGGGGATTTTTTTGCTCAGAAGTCCGGAATCTGCATCGGGTCTAGGGTGGCCCCAATCCTAAGCCACATTTTTCTTAGTCGCATTGGCAAAGCGATCGCCCACAGCTTAGGTGATTTGGCCGTACGGGTATTTCGTTACGTTGACGATTTTTTGGTCATCACTGAACGTGACAGTCAGCGTAATAGGGTAGATGATATTCTAAGGATTTTTACGGCATGCGGTATGGGTTTGAAGTTCACTCATGAGTTACCCGCTGACGCGGAACTTCAGTTCCTTGACATTAGACTCAGGTTCAAAAAGGACCACTTGTGCTGGTTATATAAGCCACGCTCTGTAAAGACGTTCTTGAATTTTTCGTCTGAACATTCTAAGACAGTGAAGTAAGGTATCGTGTACGCGGCACTGCGCGCCTTGCTCCAAAAAACGTCTGTTCATTCCCTAAAGGAAAGTTTCTTGAGCCAGATAGATAAACTGCAGATGGCCGGCTATCCGGACACGGAAATCTTGAGAACCTGCAGCAATCTGATTTAGTGGGTAAAGGGTGCCGATAAGGCAAAAAAGACAACAGAGCAACCGCGCAAAGAAAATAAAATGGTGGTTGTACCATATGTACATAAGTTTTCGCACTGCCTGAAGAAAGTAGGGAGCAGATATGGGGTACGCGTGGCCTTGTCCACCCCGAAAAACTCGGCACTATCTGCTCACGTTTGTATAAGCGATCGGGTGTTGGTAAGGCTTGTGAAACCTGTTCCGAAGCAGAAAGATAGGTACATTAGATGCAAGTTGGGCGTTGTTTACAAGTTGCCGTTGTCATGCGGGCGGGTTTATATCGGCCAAACTGGAAGATGTGTGAATATCAGATTGAGAGAACACATGTCATGGTTGAGGGCTGCGGGCGGTATGCACCTACCTACACACTGCAGAGATTGTGGTTGCAACCCGATAGCGGGGGATACTGAATGTTTGTTCCGCCACAGGCAGCAGAGCACAAGGGAGATAATGGAGGCTTTGTATATCGATAGAGAGCAGGGGAGAGATGTATAAGCCACCCGTCAGTGGCCCTTAGCTGGAAGGAGTTACAGTATCTCAAGTGTAACCTGTCTTGTCTGGCGCCGGATTAGGGTGCGTCACACGATTGATTACAATTTTTTCTGTTTTGGTTTGTATGTGGTGTTTTGACGCACGCACGTGTTCCACGTCTGCTGAGTAATTTGGATGACTCTGCTGCACACGCGCAGTTGCTGTGGTGATGTATCGGTATTTATATGCGTCTTACCTTCTAATAAACTTTAGTTGAGAGTTCAGCGCTGGTGTTGTCACATTCTTCTTCTACGTCTTCGTCTTATGTTGCGCTGTGAGCTGATCAAAATAATTACAGCGTGACTGAAAAATAATGTTTGGCTCAAGTGTGGGCGCCTTTAAAGTTCAGGCCATACTTATACGGCCGCCCGTTCGATCTAGTAACCGACCACCACGCGCTTTGCTGGCTCTCCACGTGGAAAGACACTTCTGGCCGCCTAGCGCGATGGGCACTCCGCATACAGGAGTACGATATTCGTGTCGTATACCGCTCCGGACGCAAGCACTCTGACGCTGACGCCCTCTCCCGCTCAACTTTACCTCCAGATCCGGCGTGCGGAAACACTTGCGTCCTTCCCTTGTCATCTCTCGATCTCGACTCCATTGCCACCAAACAACGACGTGACCCGTGAATCACCTCCCTTCTTCATTATCTATCTGGTAAATCCACCGCTCCTGTATCTTCATCCCTCCGACGACAAGCTTTCCAATTCACCATCCGCGATCAGCTGCTTCATCGCCGCAACTACGCTGCCGATGGCCGCCGGTGGCTGCTGGTCAGTCCACGCAGCTTGCGGTCCCAAGTATGCGCCTCTCTTCACGGCGATCCTCAATGTGGCCACGCCGGGGTGTTTAAGACGTACGAACGCCTTCGCCATCGCTGCTACTGGCGCGGCATGTACGATTTCGTGCGGAAATTCGTGCACTGCTGTCCTGACTGCGAGCGACGCAAATCAACACCTTTACGTTCGACTGGCGTATTGCAGCCGCTTCCATGCCCTGCCAAGCCATTTGATCACGTCGGCGTGGACCTCTACGACCCCCCTTCCCATGACACCAGATGGAAATCGGTGGATTATAGTTGCTGTCCACCACCTGACACGCTACGCCGAAACTGCCACTTTGCCGAGTGCTACCGCTCGAGATGTCGCCTCTTTCATATTGCATCGCTTCGTCCTTCGACATGGCGCACCTCGAGAATCCCCTAGTGACAGAGGCCGCGCTTTCCTCTCCGAGTTCGTCGAAGCTCTGCTTTCGGAATGCCACGTCATTCATAGGACCACCACAGCTTACCACCCGCAGACAAACGGGCTGACGGAACGGTTGAACCGCACGCTGGGTGATATGCTGTCGATGTACGTCGCATCTGACCATGGTAACTGGGACAGCGTTCTCCCATAAGTAACATTCGCATACAACACCGCGATACAAACAACTACGGAATTTTCGCATTTCTTTCTCCTTTACGGACGGGAGCCTTCACATACTATCGACACTCCACTTCCCTACCGTCCTGATGCTTCCGAGTATCCATCTGTCTCCAAAGCTGCTCGACAAGCCGAAGAGTGCCGCCAGCTCGCCCGCACGTTTACATCTCAAGATCAGCGACGACAGAAAGAAAATCGCAGCACCTCACTTACGATCCTAGCTATGCGCCAGGGTCTCTTGTATGGCTATCTGTCCCATACCAAACTCCAGGACTCTCTTCGAAGCTTGTTCCAAGGTACGAAGGCCCTTACACCGTCTTGGAGCCAACCTCTCCGGTTAATTTTCTTATCGAGCCAGTTTCTCGATCGGATGACATGCGCCGCCGTGGACGGGACATCGTCCATATTTCCCGCCTCAAGCCATATCATCAGCCTTTGCCTGAAACATCTTAGGTCGCCAGCAGTAGCGTAGCCAGAAATTTTTTTCGGGGGGGGGGGGGGGGGGTTCAACCATACATTATGTATGTTTGTGCGTGCGTTTGTATGTGTGCGTGCATATATACGCAAGCAAAACTGAAAAATTTCAAGGGGGGTTTGAACCCCCCCCCCCCATTGGCTATGCCACTGGTCGCCAGGGTGGCTCTTTTTCAGCGGGGGCGAATTGTGAAGAAGATGCGCCTCCATCCAGCACTATCAACAACGCTCGGCTCGCTTGGCTCGTGCTCTGATCGCTGCTGTCTCTCTCTGGGCGGTTTCTGTCGTTGCCTCATCGCCGATTACTATAACGTCCTTGGACCGCCAATAAACATCTGCACAATACAAATAAAACAAAAAATAAACGTTTTCGGGTCCGAGTGAGGATTGAACCCAGGCTGTCTGCGTGGCAAGCAGGTGCGAAACCACAGAGCCACGATATTTGTTGCAACTGCATAGGAATAAAACACTATATGAATGTTGTGAAGTGGAGTGAGTCTCCTTAACGCATTATATATTGCGTGGCAGAAGTGCAATATCGCGCCAGACGTCAAAACCTGTGAGTTGAGCACCGAGTGGGTGTTTTAAAGGCACTGGGACATATCTAGTCATCATCAGCAGAACTATCAACAAAGTGAACAGCTGCGTAGGTTCGTGTCTTCCCCTACGGACGCGTAGTGGGCCCTTGGCGGATTCGCAAAGGAAATAATTATGGCGTAGTGGCGCTTAACAACTGTGCTTGCAGTAGGCATTGAACGATACTTTTAAACGGCCAATTTTACGGGCACAGTCGTTCGTTTTGTTATGGCACGGTTGAGGCATGCACGGAGAACCGAAGCAAGCTAGCAATTGAGATGGCGATGCGCATGAGGCCCGAATACGCTATCGAGATATGCTCTTGACGAAGCTCACGCGTCCTCCAATTCTTTTTTCAACCACAGAGCCATGCCTGTGGTCGAAACTTTGTCGGAAAAATCCCCATCTCCCGCTAAAGGGAACCATGTGTGGATGCGTAGCAGCGGGGAGATGATTAGCTTGAGCGGGAGAAACGTCGCCGCTGTCATTTCACGGCAGCGGTCCGGGCGCTCATCGCGGCGCTGCACAGCAGAGAGATTGAAGCGCGCGCGCTCCGTTATTTTCATACCGCGGAACTAGCGTGGCGCCCCCCAGCGGAGTATGCAGCTGTCACACCACCTGTCGTGCGCGCCGCTCCGTAGAGGATTCCTAGAGGAGAGGACGGGGGACCGTAGGAGAGGAGAGAGGGGGAGGAGGGACGTGCTTGCGCTGTGGGACGCGGGAGCCGCTCCGTAGAGTAGAGGATTCCTAGAGGAGAGAGGGGGAGAGGACGCGCATGCGCTGTGGGGGGGTGTGGGACGCGGGGGGCCGCTCCGTAGAGTAGAGGATTCCTAGAGGAGAGAAAGGGGGGTGAGCGTAGGAGAGAGAGGGGGAAGGGGGCGCGCATGCGCTGTGGTGGTGTGGGACGCGGGAAGGAGGGACGGACTAAGCCCCCTCCAAACACATGCAAGCAAGATCAAGGAATGGGGTCAACCTGGGCGACAGACACCACCTGCCTAGCCATTGCTAAGGAGCCTCTCTGTGCTTTCGGCCATGACTCTGATGACTGTAGTAGTGGTTGACGGCCTTCATATTACTACAGTGTTCTGGTTCGCATAATGGGTGCTTCCCTACTTCATGAAAGTGGCCGGACGCGGGACGCGGGACGCGGGACGGGGGGACGCGGGACGGACAAAGCCCCGAGCATAAGATGCTACGCATCCAAAAGACGCTTTATGTGTGAAGGGAACGACGTTAACTCAGGTAATATAGCGCGGTAAAAGCGTAAAATAACAATCACGCGGCACAGAATGCGAATTGTTTAACCAGGTGCCACAAAACGCGAACTGCGTGACGAGTGGGCTGTTGAATGCTTTCAAAACATTACTAAAGGCTCAGCCAACTCTTCATCGTCTTGAGCCACCGCATCAACAAAGTACATATAATGCCGTGCAGATGTGTAGCGGGGTAGCTCTCTTCTCCGCAGAATGACGAATAATAGCGTAGTGGGTGCTTGCCAACTTGACAACAAAATTGAAGGACACTTTGTACATTCCAAAGTGTGTTCGGGGAAAGCGTGTGGCCATTCCACTGACTATGCCATGTCTTTTTTCTTTTACACTCTCAGTGGGATAACACACAAAACGAATGTGTGCGTGTTTTCTTTTTTAATTTTTTACCGCGAATCGTAGCGAGACGCGAGTCTAATCTTCCTCCGTTCGCATGCGTTAGTATCTTCTCGCGCTTTGCGCATCGTGCAAACGCCATCCGCGTTGCAGCGCTTAAATTGACGGGCCCTTTGTAAATTCGAAAGTGTATTCCGTGAACGCCTGGGTGCATTGAGCCGACGTCGGTCAGAATGATTGCAAATGCTGGGCACAGCGACGCTACGCAAGCAAAGCGCGAGCGCTGTAGAGTCCGACGCGACCAGCGTCCGTTTGCGCATCCCGGCGGCCACCTGGCTCCGTGCCAGAGCTCGAATGGACGGACGGACGGACAGACGGACAGACGGACGGACGGACATGGGCGGACGGACGGACGGATTGACAGACAGACAGACGGACGGACAGACGGATGGACATGGACGGACGGACGGACATGGACGGAATGACATACAGACAGACAGACAGACGGACGGACGGACATGAACGGATGGACGGACAGAATGACAGACAGGGACGGACGGATGGACGGACGTCGGACGGACATCGGACGGGCACCGGACGGACACCGGACGGGCACCGGACGGACGTGAGCATGAGACATTAAAGGCTTTCGCCTTAAAATTATGACTTATGGCATAGTGGGTACCTTGCAATTGCGAGGTAGCCCCAAGACAGTTTACAACGGGCACCAGAAATGCCGCTCTTCCAGCTTTCACTGTGACTTTGCTGTGCTTTCCGCGCAGGCATGGCCTATTTAGGAGTTTTTTTGGGGAGGGGGGGGGGGGGGGGGGTGGACCCCTCGTCACATCGCCCTCCCCTATAGAGCGTGATTAGACTATAACCCTCCCTCCCCCCCTCCCCTATCCAAGCTTGATTAGACTATGACCACAGCCGAAGTTGGGATGGCGCTAACGGATTACAACGGCAGGCTGGCACGCGAGGCTGACCAGATCACTAACAAGAAATGAGCAACCTTGGTGACGCTTCAATTTACTTTCTAACCGACCTTTTTAACAAGCACTGGGCCAAGGGCACATTACCCGAGGAATGGAGACATACGGAGGTGGTCCTGATCCCTAAGACGGACAAAGAACGCAGCCTTGACAGCCTCCGCCCCATCTTACTTTTTGTGTTCGAAAGGTGTATGAACACGTCTTGAATAACCGGTTCTCTGCGCTTATCAAGGATGAAGGCATCCTTCCTCCGAATAAGGTGGGTTACAATCGGCATCTCTCAACACAGTATGCGATGCTTCTCCTTAAATATCAGATCACTGACGACAGCAGTCGCGATGCCACGTGCTGTCGTCACAATCGCGATGCTTGATCTCGATCTGGCTTGGGCTTTTGACCTCATATATCATGCCCACCTATTGAAAATCTATAAACGACACGAACCTGGGGGGCACGACTTTATCATTTTGCCGCGGCTATTCTGGGTGAGCAAGCGGCCAAGTTTTAAGTTGCGGGAACTGAAGTCGGAAAACTACGAATTAGGTTCGCGTGGAACCCTTTAGGGGGCAGTCGTCGTCCCGCTTCTTTTTAATACTGGAATGGCGTGGCTTGCCTGAGAACTGGACGAACTCGAGGTGTTAGAGAGCGGGCTGTACGCGAACATCAGGGTTTGGGTACCAGGCGGTGCCGTACAGCACCTTGAGGACACATTGTAGGAGGCCGTCAACACAGTTAAAAGGAACAACAATCGCATGTCCTGAAAGCTTTCAAATTGGTGATCGTAACTATTAATATACAAGACCATCAGAAACTCTACTTATGTACTGATCCGTAAAACGATTAAAAGGGCGCTCTGTCTTCTAATCTGAACTAGCAGGGAGGGGCTGTTAACATTCAGCACACGCTGGGTTAAACTAGAGAGGCTTAACGCACTGCTCAAATCTCTCTCCTCGTGGTCAAACAGGCAGGTCGGGAGATTTTAGTGCTTGCCGGAATTTCGACAATTCTACAGGAAGAGCGGATGATCTCTCTTGACAAACGTTAGACAGGTATTCATGGTTAATCCTATTTCTAAGAATATGCACCCTCAATTTATTTTATTATTTTATTTATGAATACTGCAATCCCGAGCGAGGGATTATAGCAGGGTGGGAAATACAATCATGAGTATAGCAAGGCAAACATAAATCCAAACATGAACATAAATACGGAAGTATGGTACAGTTCGCAGAATATTTGAGAGGAAGAAAACTCAAACAAGAAGACTCTTATACAATATTAGTGAAAACAGTAACAACCATGAAGACAACATACAATTCAAGATATACAAAATAATTACACAGCTAAACACGACGCAAACATTTCAAGGGATGGCTGTAGAACACTGTAATGTACAGGGCTAGAGCCAAGAAAGTTTTGGGAACGGGTACAAACTCGCGATTGTCAACCTTCACGGACTCTACGAGTACAGGAAAAATTCGTTATGTGGCCATTGCGGTCTCTGAGCGACGTGCGCTAATGTCAGCATACTCTGTCGAGGCAACCTCCCCGCCGATAGCTGAGCAGCTATGCATCGCACTCGAGTTTCGGACACCTACCGTTTCCATATCTCTTCTGACTCACGTTCGGTGGTTAGGGCCTTTGCCTCAGATGTTCCACATTCGCGATGCACTCAATCCCCGGCACTAACCACCACTTACGTTTGCATATCAGTCACGCGCTCACTTTTACGGTCCTTAAGTTCGGCGCAATCGTTCAGATGCAGTTCGCAATTGTGCCATTTCACTCCATACTCGCGAAAGCACGAGGACGTCTTCTCTTCCATCGGTGTTTGAACAGTTTGGAGCGATATCAAACTACAGTTTCTTGCCGATAGAGCATGAAGTCCTAACACTGCATTTTTGGCACAATTGTTGGAACTTCCTTGAGTTGACTTCTGCTCAGACGGAAATGGTGTCAGTGCTTCTTCTTCGCCGCCATTTATTCTGATGGTTACACTGCTTAAAACTTGTTCCGTCATCATCTTCCAATTTCAACACTCTATGTAAACCTCGTATCGTCTATGTGTATGTCTGTGTTGTGTGTAATAAGCTCTAATTACCGCGTAGATTTTATAAATGGATCCCGGGATCACAGGATTAAAGGGATCGTATCTTCTTGCAAATACAAGGAAAATTGCTGCTTTGCGCAAATTTAATGCCAAAACGAGCGTTGCGATGGTCGTGGGATAGACATTTCGTTGGACCGCTACTCACGCTAATGGTAAAAATATGAACAGCGTCATACCGATTCTTCCGGAGAGAAGGCTCTAGGGAACGTCGCGACTATTCACGTTGCAACGGTAAACCGTCTACGCTTGCGCATCATGTAAACCGCTTGCAGAGAAAAATTTAAGTAAATATTTTCGTTATCAACGATTTATTCGTGTTTAACAGAAGCGGCATAGTGTTTATTCTTTCGGGGGAAGTTGTAACCTGCACATCCTCTTGGGCGGGGAAGGGAAACAGGGCGCTCTTGAAAAAAAAGAAAGAAACAGCAAGCTAACATTGCCTTACAGCCACTTCAGCTGGGCAGGGGGTGGGAGGCGGTGCAGCCTGTAATTTCAGCGGGCAGCTGGCCCCACAAATCCTTGCAGCTTACAATTGACGCAGTGGGTTGATATCATAGACTGCTAAGAGACTCTAAGAAACCAGGGTCAAAACGCATCCAAACTTCACAAACTGCAGCGAAACTTCTATTTTGCATGCTCCAAACATTTTGGTAATTACACGTCACACTGAGTTATTCTCACCGCTAATGTAATTTTATTGGTTTCTTTTTAAAGTAATGTCACCATGGCTTCACGGAATAGCGATGTGCTCTGCATTTCATTGATGTTCGCTGGTGTAGATAGTAATTGACAGCTGGACCGTCTCCTATTCGTATACATATATTCTCTCCAGTTTATTCAGCTAAAAGAAAGTCAACACAAAAGTGTACGGTCTGCTGTTCAATAGCAAGTAACGCATCACTATGACAGCATGCTGCGTGTGTCTTGTTTTTGTAGTATTGAGACTAGCACTCCTTTCATGTACGGTATATATTTTGTTTTAAATGATCTGAAATGAGTCATTGGGAGTATTGGAACATTTCCAGGACCTCCAGGAGGCAAGTTAAAGGCCGCCGATCGAGCAAACAGGGAGTGAAACAGTTCTTATGAAATCCTTGAATAACGCTGCCCAAAGTTCATTGTTCCATATGTTTTAAGGAATAAACAATGTTTCCTTGGCATGTTTTGCACACGAAATTTGTACATTTATTTAGAACATTATTGCCAAATTTAGACAACACGCATTTAAAAGTCGGTAAAAAACATAAAACAGTAGCTTTATTACTGGTGAACATCGGACGTAGTAAAACAACAAATGAGTACCTCACGTTTCCCCCGCAATCAAACAACCATGGAAAACTCCACGGTGGGATTATTTTATGTCATGAATAAAAATTTCACCTGTTATAGCCTGGTCGTCTTAACTAAGAAAACGTCCAAACTGCATTTATAAATAGACGTAAACAAGCTGGTATTACCTACCATTACTTTTAGACCATTTCACCACCCGAGAAATATTTTCTTCACTTTTGCATTTTTTGTTCTCTCTAGACAAGCTCAAGTTTCAGCACATGCCGAAATTCCGACAACAGGCTGGTTGAGACGGGGACACCGAAGCACACCTGTCAGGTTGTTAAGACAAGGCCGCGGAATGTGTTGTCCGAACGAATGAAAATTAATGGATGGCCTCGCTTAGACGATGCATTACTCGCTTAAAAGATTCGGTGCTTAAGTATTTTGCTTGACATATACATATATTTGCGAATTATCACTTCACACCAGATATACATATATGTTGGCCACAGGACGGGGTCAGTTGCGAATATATGGGAGCGGCCTCTGCCCTGCAAGGGGCGAATTTAGTCAATTTAAATGTTTGTGCAACTGTGACACCAATAGCGCTATCGAGTGGTCTACGCAAAGTGCCGCAGTCATCAATCATGATCAATCAGTACAAAATCATTCATTTCTCCATGGCAAAACACTAAAACTTCCCTGCACTGTGAACTGCTGGTGTTATAGTTTTCACCCACCAGCGTTGTTCAACGCAGTTAACTTGAGTGTGCCCGCTTCCCTCATTGCACCTCGTCCCATTCCGCGTACTCTAATATGAGAGGGCCTCATCCACCTCGTCGCTGTTGTCCTTGTGGCTCGGTCTCGCTCGAACATCTCACGGCACGTCTCGGTAAGTAACGAAGGATAGCGCGCCTCGTCTTCGTGGGCGCTCGCGTTGAAAGTCGGTCCAGTCGGAGAAGAGTCACCTAGAATACACGGAGAGTGTGGAAACGCGCCGGCTCCCGCGTGGGCTTTTTGCGGTGAAATACCGCGCCGCGACGCGCCACTGCTGCACCGAACGAACACCCTCTAGAAAAAAAAAAAACATGTCTGATCCCTCTGTCATAGGAATCGGTATAACACGAAAGTGAAACGTGTCTTCACAGAAGTAGTTCAGCGTTTACGTGGATTCTTTCGCCACAAGGGCGATGGAATTAATGCCATAGCAACAAATTGTAATGTCACGCGAACAACGGCAAGCAGCTCCAAACTTACAGCGCGCACCTCGAGCACAAAGTACGCGCGAAAAGAACATACACAGGACGAGCGCGAACTAACTGTCATAGCTCGACACTTAAAGCGCGCTGCTCAAACAGAAGGATGTGCGATAGGAACGCAGAAGTCTACACTGGACGAGCGAGAACTAACACAACAATATTACAGGCGCTTCTCCTTTAAGAACCGCGATAAGATTATGAGAGACGCCGCAGTGGAGGGCTCCGGAAATTTTCACCACCTTGGGTTGTCGACGTGCGCCTGTAAGTACACGGGCGAGCACGAAATAACAACAGCAACAGTTGTTACTTCCATTGTGTGTAGGCAGCGCGCCTCTTTCGCAAACGCGACTACTGCAGCGGGCAAAGTGATCTTCGTGCTTTCTGTAACTTCAACGGCGGGGGAAATCATAAGACGTACAAACCGCTATCACGAGGTAAGCGCGTGCGCCCGAGCGAACACGCCCTGGCGCGGCGCACGCGCATCGCAACCCGCGGGCGACGACCTTTAAAGCGCTCCCCCACGCCCATCGCGCCATCTCGCTAGTCATAACAAAATGCAAGCTGAAGTCGCCGATCTCTGAAATACCACCGGAGTAAATTGTGTAAATAAAAAGCGCACCGCTACTACTCCGAGGAATGTACGTTTCGTGGCAGAGTGGTTTCGCCCCACTCGCTGCGGAGCGAGAGGTCGGACGTTCAACTCCCGATGACACAACTTCTTCTTGTGCGTTTTTATCTGCCATCTGTTAGATTATATTTGGAACGTCATATCCGTGACGGAAATACATTAGTGGAGCCGTAGTGGACCCGGCATAAAACACTTTCGGGTTAAAACTCAAGGCCCTAGCTCTCTCCTCGTGACGTCACACGTGGGGGGCGAATTCGTAAAAACACGGAGCGCCGTTCAAGAGAGGTTATCTCACGGATCCACCGTGCGCACTCTTTTTTTTTTCTTGCACGAGCATGCATTTTTTTTTTTTGAGTGAGTATGCATGTATTTAGAAAGAAATTTGACCGCAAGAGAAGTATAGAAGCACAACGTTTATTTCCACAATCGTGTGTCATTTTGTGCTCTCGCTATATCGGGAGCAATACAAGCAATATATCTGGAGAGTTGTGGGTTTGTCATTTAGCTCACCACAAAAGTTCGTCAGCGACATGTTCGTGCGGCAACACAGGATGCGTTTTCGCACTACTTCATTCGTGTGACCAATCTCACGGGCGTGGAAGTCGGATCGCTCTTCGTTTGCCAGCAATTGCACTGTCAGCTTCGTGACGGCACGGCGCTGTTCGGGTATTATTAGCAGTTATGACTAAGTAGCGCGCTGCTATCCGACAACGCAGCTGTGAGCAACAGCTGTGTAGACGAAACCTCCTCTGTACAACTGCTTCACGAGATCGGAGTGCTCAAGAACGGCAGATCCTTTGATAGTCCTGTCCACAATCAACACGTCTCTGCATTTCGCGTAGCTTAATATCTTCAAAGTCCCGTACACTGCATATCCTGCAACGTAGACCATGGCCAGGATCAGAAGGACATCCTACCTCTTTGGCAGACTGGCGTTGCGTAGAACAACGTAGCAGCTGGGACGTACACAGTAAAAAAAATTTACACCCTTAAGGGTGTAATGCGGGTGTTTGCATTAAAGGCACCCTCGTGAACACACTTATTACACCTTATTTTCACAAATTGGGTGTTGGTAAGTAAAACACCCTTGCAACACCCCATTTACACCCTGATCTGAGGGGTGTAATGAACAAGGCTACAAATGTACGACCTTTTGCTTATATTTTAAGTATACATGAACCGTGTTGATACTAGCAAGGCCCGTCCTACTAGCTGCTTGCGGTTCTAGTAACGAATCGAAGTAGGAAGTAACGCAATGCAAGCGAAACACAGCGTTCATTCATAAAGCGCGCGAACTCCAAAGACAGAAGACACAACAGGAGCGCTGCTTATCCAATAAGATCAGGGCCAATCCTGTTGTATGTGTTCCTCTCGTCTCTGTCGTTTTCGCGCTTTCTGAATACTGAAAAAAGTCAACTAGCCCGAATCAAGGTAATCTTGCGCACAACACCCTCCCCCCCCCCCCCCCCCATACCCTAAGAGCGATGATATTTAAGCTGGAGGTAAAACGTCTGCCATCTGCAAAATGCCCTCAGCGCAGTTGACATAGCCATGACGTCGACGGCAACGGGCGATCAGGTCTCTTAAAACTGGACATTGACGTGATGTATTTGGAGCCGGGCACGTGTTATTTAACTATTGTTGCGAATATTCCTCTTCGTGTTACACATTCTTCGTTAAGTGCATCAGAAAAATTAAAAGGAGGACACCGACTATAAAAAAGAATGCGAAAAAAGACGTTTCGGTTCCCCTGACGGAGCCTTGCTCACAATGACGGGAGCCTTGTTGACTAGATTGCGAACAAAGTTCTCGTCAGGGGCGCCGAAACGCCTTTTTTCGCATTTTTTTATGGCGGGTGCCCTTCTTTTAATTTTATGATGTTACTTCCCGAGCATATATGCTTCCGTCAAAACCTCAACTTCATTAAGTGCGATAAGTCAACAGTACTGCACCCTTTTCAGTGGTGGTCTTGTTCGAAGGACTGCAAGCAAAGTACAAATAGGTGTTTTCTTCAAATAAAGTAACGATCCATGCATGCAATGTTGTGTGGAGCAATGTCCTGCGCAATATCAAGGCGCTCATGAAATATCGCCTGCGTGGCCATGAATGCACAGTCGCGCAGTCTCGACTACAGGAGCTGCGACTGGGCACCATCCGCGTACGCTGGGCCAGGTGTCAGCCATGGGAGGGGGGATTAGGTGCAAAAGTGCTCCCCGCCCCCCAAGGCCACGCACACCTTGATTTTGCAGCCCTACCACTGCTTGCTTCATGTATATGCATCCTTTAATTCTTATTGCTATAGTAAGTTCTGCGTGAATAAAGCAGTAATAAAGGCGTGCACTGTCAGCGCAGAGCGCTACGAAGCGCGGCGACGAGTGTGGCGAGGAAAGCGGCGTGACAGGAAAGACGACGGCAAGTTGCTAGACTATGGACCCAACGACGACATGCCGACCCACAGTTTCGAGCAATGGAAGCCTAGGCTAAGCTACCACGCATAGCCGAAGACGATGAGTTTTGAGTGAGGGAGATGGCGTCGCGGGAATTAAGCGGGAACGGCACGACAAGGCTCATAGCGAAGAGAGACGTTCGACTGTCCATCAAACAAAGGCAATCCGAACCCTCGCTTGCGAGTTCTGGAAAATTTCTGTCTCCGAGAAAGAGCGGCTACAGCCGACGCTGAGGGAAGGTTGAGTGGAATCACATTATCATCGCTATATCACAGCTAATACAGTACTTGGTAAAAGTGACCCTAAAGCTATGCAAAAGCCATTAGCTCCACTGTTTCGCCAGTCTTTACGACGCTAAGTAAGTAAAGCTGTGACGTGCAGCCCGAGCAGTCCTTACAGCGTCGTCGCAATGCACACTGCGATTCGAATACACTGTTAAAGAAGCATAACGAAATAGCCTTCGCCCACTGAACAGGCGGCGCGACGGAGCAGTACTACTAGCGCCTCTGTGTGGCGAAAATTCGAACCGGCGGGTCGGCCGGGGAGTGGCGCGGCGTGCTGAGGCGGTGTATTTGAATGCAGCTGCCTGCATAGTTTCGGATGGCGCAAAATGTCGACAATAGTTCTGTGCGGCTTCAAACCTGTGCAGCGCTTGGAGGAGTATTTCCGTCAATCTGTGCTTCTGAAAGGCGGAAAGTTGTACGATGCTGGACACGTTTATGAAGTGAAGGAGACAGACGTCGTTGTTGTAAGCGCGCGATGTCATTCTCAACAAGGGAAACAACTATACGTCGTCTCTTTGCGGGTAAGTAGAGCGCACGCTTCCATTTCAATCCTATAGATTGCCGTTTTGTCCCGCCTTGGCGAATTGACTTCGCTTGCATTTGGTAGACAGCGAAGATGAGCTGTCACAGCCGCGGAGGCGCGACTGCGCCGCGCCGGCTTGGCTAGTTAATTGGCGAAGGAATGAATTGTACGACGGTGTTCTTTGGTTCAAACGCGATCATTTGAACTTTGCCCAAATATCTTGCATTTACTAATCTGCGTTCGAGCCCTAGTTTACCGTTCGCTCAATGCCAAAAAGCCATGCATGCGGCAGCTGGCAAATGACCCGCGGTTGCGAAATTCCGTGTTTGAATCGATAAGTACTGTACAGGAGACACTTACATCTCAGCGACAGTGACGTTGAATACCGCGTACTGCACTGTATGCACTACGGGGCATTTTGCATGTCGTAAAGATGGACTGTAAGTGATCAATTCTTTGGCGCAAAATAGGGCGGTCGCTCTGTACGCATGCTTGGGTGATTCATGTGATTTCGCGATCAGGAGTGTAATTGTTTTGAGTTATTGTGATTGCAGCTGCACGAGGCCGACCGATATGTCCTCGAAGGCTCATGCGACTGCAGGTACGGCGCGGCTGGCAACTGCAAGTATTGCGCTGCCGTTGCCATTTATATGAACAGAAAAGAGGAGGCGTCATGCGCCTCCCAACCGCAGACGTGGAGAATGCCGTCGAAAAAGGCGCGTCCGAGTGACAGGGCACCCATTCATGAACTTTTCGGCGGTAAGTTGGCGCACGAGGAAAGCGCATATCGCGTAAGGCGGTTCGCCGCACACGTGTATATGTAAAGTTACCAGGCACGCTGCGAATCCAGTATTACGTCAGAATCGTACTTATATCAGCTTCCAGTAGCGTAGCCAGAAATGTTTTTTCGATTGGGGGAGGGGGGGGGAGGTTCAATCATAATTTATGTTCGTGCGCGTTTGCACGTGCATCTGAAATGTACGTGCGTGCAAAAGCGTGTTCCGAGGAGGGGGGGTGTTTACCCCCTCCCCCCCCCCCCCCTGGCTACGCCACTGTGGCCAACCAGTGAGTGCTCGTGCGTCTTAATTTTTTTTAAAAAGACCGAGCTGGCGATTCGGCTGCTTGATCGGGCGGTAATGCACGTGCGTGGGGCGCCTACGTTTGAGCAAGCGCGGTACGTGAGCCACAGAACAGAAGCACGTGAACGCCTAAGACCCTCCGAGGCACGCGGCACCCGTGAGGGCACCGCGTCGTTCTACACACGGCCGGACTTAAGAAGCGCACGGGCCTGTGCTGTGGCAGAAGCGCACGGGCCTTCACGGCTTGTGGCAGTCTTTCACGCAGCAGTAGCGGCGCTTGTTGGCTTTCGTTCCGCTCGAGGTACTGGCGGTACCGGTGCCCCCATCAGTGTTCATCGTACCACGGAATCGGGGCGTCAACACGAGGTCGCAGGCGCTGCGCTCGCCGAATGAAGCCAACTGAACCGCCTCACAGGCCGCGTCCTACGGCGCCGAGGCCGACCCGCGGGTTCCGCGGCGTGGCGATAGATGGCGTGAGCGCGTTCGCAAACTCCACTGAACGGAGCCTATTCGCCTCGTGTGCGACCGATGGCGGCGCTGCGAACGGCGCTCCCGGGTGACGCAAGGGCGGGGATTCGGCTTTTGTCGTCTGCTACACTCTGGCTAAAACAGCAGCATTTTTATTATAGTTCCCTGCGTCGCACGGCGTTCCTCGACTGCTAGCTGCATTTTCTTTTAATGATATTTATTGAGATGACTGCTAGCATTACATGAGTTTAAGAAACGTTAACATTTAACATATCTTCTGTATACCGACAGCCATCGCGGTCAGGTTCATGCCCCCTGAGTTCGTAGCGTCGCTCACTGGGCTGGAATGGCGTTGAAATAGCTTACGTGAAAGCGCGAACGACCCCGCCAAGTGAGTTAAAGAGAGTCTCCGCGGCTTTGAAATCGCAGCGCGATCAATTCTGCGGCTTATTCGCAAAAATCGGCGTTGTGTAAACAGACTTGAGATCAACGAAAACTCACGCTCCACTCCCAATTGTAGTCATGTGGACTTGTGCAGACACGACAGCCGTCAAAATGAAATCGATAAGTTCATCGACCAGCGGGTTATTGCGGACCAATAGCATAGATTGGGCGAGCTGGATGCAAATAAGATCGCTCGGAATGAAAGGCCAGCAGTGGTGCGCGTGGTACAGTTCGACTCTTATGATTAGAGATAGATACGTTCATGAGCCGCATTCATGTTTTCGATCGCGCAGTGCTGACTACCCGACTGTGCGAGCCTGCCAATGGTAATGACAGGATGGCGCGCACTATATTTCTAATGCTTGGGCAACGCGATCCGCTGCAGTGTTAGCGTTTCACTTGACACCGATAGTACAGCTTCGTAAACATTAGGAAAAATCAGCGAATGTGTCCAGGAAGAGGAGAAAGAGAGCTCTTTCCCACCATTCTTTTGGCCCCTGTGGCTGATTATTGTGATTCTTTACCGTGCTGTAACAAGATTGAACATTTTAAGGTGGGAGCCTTAGATTCCACATAAATTGCGAAAATTGACCGTGGGCGTCCGGCGTCGCCAGCGTCAACATGAGTGATGCGAAAATTCATCACATGATCACGTCATCTTGTCATCCCAGACCGACAAAATTTGTGACGTCATAGCGTCATGTCACATGATTACGTCATCACATGACATGGTCGCTTTGCATTGCCTCCGTGATTGGTGGGCCGATCTCGGAGGGGATGAAAAACCAGGTGATGTGTAGAAAGCTTCAATGCAAAACCACGTTACGTCCAGAAAGCACTCGGAGTGGGGGCGGCGAAGGAACAATACATCGACTCAAGAAAAAGATGGCTTTCGCCTTCGAGTCATCTTAGGCAAATGCATAAGGAACTCGAGTCTCTTTAGTACAGTGATCGCACCAAGCCACATCAGGAGTCTACCGTTGAGACTGATTTACAGTATTTTATTGCAAATACATCTTTCGATGCGAAAGCTTTATATTTATCAACGTTAGTATGATTACACTCTGTTCAGCATATTTTCAGACCACCGTGAACGAGTGAAGAAACGTCGATTTATTAACGTAAGGATTAAAATATGTTGCAAAAAAAATAAAACAAAAACAAAAGGAAATCACTCCGGACAACCTACCGATATTTCATATCCCCGTCGTGCATCCCTTTTAGACTCAACCCTGTTTATTTCGTGTTTCAGTTTAAAGTACTTACGACGCGCTTACACAGCAGCTGCTAAAAATGTGTATTTAATCAAACGTTGTTGCCGGTAACGCCACTTAATATATTTGAATGACATCACACGTCGTTTGTCATGCTCCGAACATATGAATTGAATCGAAGGAGCAGGCTTGGCAACCGAACAGGCTTGGCAACCGATTTGCACGCGGTATACATTTACTGCGCTTTAACGCAGACATGGAAGCTGAAGCCCGAACGCTGAAGTCAGTTATCGAAAACGGGCAGGAAAGTAATTTTGAGTGCGCCACGGCCATAGAACAGTCGCGAAAAGAAAAATTCACCATAGAAGCAGATTTACACATGGATGGCTAGCAGACGACAACAGGAGCAATCGACACAGAACGTGCTCCTGACGGCAACTCCACTCGATTTCGCTGTGCATTTTGCTTGACCATTCAGTACAAATTGCTTTATCAACTTGCCCACCAATGTTTCGATAACTCGAGCGCGATAGACAGGCTGGCAGCGTCGAGCAGCCTTCACGTAGCGAACGCGCGCGCGAAGAGCTGCATCCGAGTCCTCTCCCTGACGTCACACGCGAGAGGGCGCCACTCCAAGATCTCGAGGCGAATAGGCCGGAGAAATAGAGCTGCGGCGGCGCCGGCCGCGCAATCCAACAACGGCTGGAGCAACGTTCGCCGGCGCTGCCGGCGCCGCTGGCGCCGCTTAGTCTCGTCGTCTCGTCGTCTCGTCGCCTAGGCAACCTAATCTGCCCTGACCGCCGCGCGTGCGCAGCGAGCGCAGCGCGCGGGACTATGTGCCACGTGACTCAATGCGCTGGAGAAATAGTCTTCGGTTTTTGTGCGTGTGGTGCGCGTCGTTCTCGCTCAGTCGAGTTTAGCACTCGGTGTTTTTTTTTTGTTTGTTTGAAATGTGCCTGCGCTCTGTGGTCGTCCTTTGTGTTCTGCCAGTGCTGCTTATTAGGAAGATGCACTGTACTGAAGGGGGAGGCCTGCAGCTTCATATCGTGGAACACTCGGAAGTGAAACGGTATGTACCGTTCTCATGTTGCTGTCGTCAGCGCTTTGTTAACTGTGTGAGCGCGATAACGCCGTCAACTGAGTCCTTCATAACTGGTGGACGATAAGTCAGCATTTGTTTACGTAGCGAGTATATTTGTGTGTATTGTTTCATCGGGATGATGGCAAAGTTGTGTGATGTTAAGTGCGGGCAAGCTTTTCTTCCTTTGGAGTTGAAAGCTGAGTGCCCATGCGCGGCTGTGATTCGGCGATGGATTTGAACAGAGTTGTGGCCATGGTTGTGGCGGCGCCCTTCTCTGTTGGCAGTGGTCACGGAGGAAGGAATAACTCAGGAGAGGGGCATGCCCAGCCGGCGCGATACGCAAAAAAGTGTGGAGGAAATGACGTCATGGCGGCCATATCCACTGGGCACAATGGCGGCGTTGCTATGGTTACGTGTTGTGCAGTGTAGCTGGCGTAGCGGCGGCGGCAAAGGCGGCGGCATGTGCGTGTGTGCCTCCGTAGGTCTCGTACTCAACCGCGGCGGACGATATCCATGCTTTGTGCCGCGTTGTTAGCTACGCAGTGCTCTCCCGGCGGTTATTGTACCTAGCAACGTTTACAAGACCTGTTGTTAGCCACGGGGCCTCAACAGTGCGTGAAAGGATCGCGTATATTCACGTGCCGTGCAGCGGATGACGCCGATGAAGTATTCTATGTGCTCAGAGAAATCGGGTTCAGGCACCGTGACAAAACGGAACCACGACGAACGCCTTGCAGGTCAGTGACAGTTGTGCAGTGTTCCTGCTTGTGACAACGGACGAAACGTTTGTACTCGGCTAGACGAAATCAGGACACCATGTGCACATGTAGTTTCGTGTTCGATATGTGTACAGTAAGAACTTGCTTGTGCGCATTAAAATACCTTTTCTGTTTTGCTTGCTATGCTCGCCCCTAGCAGTGTGCTCTCGGCGTTACAACAACCGAGTTCAAGTGTCACTCGTACACGCACCGTGCACAAGGTCGACCACCGCGGTTGCACAATGCTGACGCCGGTGAGCGTTTACGTGGAACCCGAGCACGGTGGCCGGGCGCCGCTTGGGAAACGGAATGCAACCATAGAAGGCGGCGCACGGCCGATCGTGTTGTCCGTACAGTGCGTGAATATATGTCGTGAAAAGATTGACAGCATACTCGCCGTAGTCAGTGCATCTAGCATGGCGATCTCTTGTGTTTGCTTCGTTGGCGACGAGCTATTACTCGCTGTTATTACTCGGACGAAATGATTTCGCCAACTGTATCGCGCTTGCCCACCGTTTTAAGTCCCGTTCCGTTGGTTTCGGATAGCCTCAACACGCGTGCCGTGCAGCCCACGTGGTTTTCGAGCCGGAGAGGGAAACGCGCCTTCTACTTCGCTTGTCACATGTAAACAAGAGAGGAGCATCTGCCCAGTCAATATGGCCGACTTCCGGCTTCACCACGGCTTCACAGAGAGTGACGTCAGGGCCTCTCCTGAGTTATTCCTTCCTCCGTGGCAGTGGTGTTTCGGTGCCCCGCTCGCGATGAACCTCTATTTTAGTTTAATAATAGTTGAGTGGGGATGGCGCCTGTTAGCTGTAAGGCGTCAACCATGTCGAAGGCGCGTATGCTTGGGCATGTTGTTAATTCATGTGCACTTTTTTTTTAGTGCACAAAAGGGCCAATGACGGAAAACAAGGGCGTGGTGTCCCCGCGTCGTTCTTTTCCGTCCCTGTTCGCTTTGTGCGCTAAAACTACCGTGATACACAGGTTGATGCATGTGGGTGATAACACAGCATATTGCGTCGCGTTAGGTGCGCCTCGCGAAGCTCGCCTACGTGCTAATACATTCCGTTTCGTTAAATTCGTAGCGATGTTTTCATTCACCCGGAACGTAGGTTGTGGGATACAACCCGTGCATGTGGAGCCGTTCGTTAAACTTGACTTGTGTTTGAACGAATCTTTCATGTGTGTGTGTGTGTGACCAAATAGCCATACCTTAAGTGTGCAAGCGCTAGTTTGAGCATAAGTGCTGGCGTTCGAACCAAATTTATTTTATTTTGTTTATTTCCACCATGTGTAGCTTTCGTTATATTGTTCTGGTTATTAAGAGTTATTCACTTCACCCAATTTTGGTGTTTTTAACTGGCGCTAAGTACTTTTACGTGTAGAAATATTATAAAACGGAGTTTGTACCAGCACCTGCAATGACATTTTCTGATAAAAGCCGAACCTAATAGTTTATCCGATATTGTAAGTTCTCTAGTCATACGTTACAGATGTTAAAGGGATTTGTGCTGTGTCAAGCATATCAATATTTTCTTTGTTGCACAAAACTCGCGATAATGTTATACATACTGCACGATATGCATGCATGTGTTGCTACTAAAATGTAAGATTACGCAGCGCATTTATCTGAAAACACAACAAATATAGAATGCTTTTTTCGGGATCTTGGCGTTGAATCAATTAAATAACTTAAGGAATCTGTTTCACCGAATTATTATTGTGTATTACTAAATTCCGGTCAATAGCTTTCAGGATTCTGATTATTGGCGATTGTTGGAGAAGGTTACATATTTTTGCTTACAGCGCCCGTCCTCGTGTCACCTTCCTTCGTCCTGTCATTGCGCTGTTTTGTCAAGTTGTAAGTTATGTACCAACTAGCCCACCTTTCGCCGCTTCTCCAGTTTACATACTTTATTGTGATGGCCTGTGGTTCATGATCGGTGCTTTGTAAGTCTCAGAATATGTGCCTTTTCTTCCCTGCACAGCCATTAAACAGCCTATTCGCCTCGAGATCTTTGAGTGGCGCCCTCTCGCGTGTGACGTCAGGGAGAGGACTCGGATGCAGCTCTTCGCGCGCGCTCGCTACGTGAAGGCTGCTCGACGCTGCCGGCCTGTCTATCGCGCTCTAGTTATTGCAACATTGGTGGGCGAGTTCATAAAGCAATTTGTACTGAATGTTCAAGCAAAATGCCCAGCGAAATCGAGCGGAGTTGCCGTCAGGAGCACGTTCTGTGTCGATTGCTCCTGGTGTCGTCTGCTAGCCATCCATGTGTACATCTGCTTCTATGGTGAATTTTTCTTTTCGCAACTGTTCTATGGCCGGGGCGCACTCAAAATGACTTTCCTGCCCGTTTTCGATAACTGACTTCAGCGTTCGGGCTTCAGCTTCCATGTCTGCGTTAAAGCGCAATAAATGTATACCGCGTGCTGCGCGTGTTTGGTTGCCAAGCCTGCTCCTTCGATTCAATTCCTATGTTCGGAGCATGACAAATGACGTGTGATGTCATTCAAATAAATTAAGTGGCGTTACCGGCAACAACGTTTGATTAAATACACATTTTTAGCAGCTGCTGTGTAAGCGCGTCGAAAGTACTTTAATTTGAAACACGAAATAAACAGGGTGAGTCTAAAGGGGATGCACGACGGGGATATAAAATATCGGTAGGTTGTCCGGAGTGATTTTCTTTTGTTGTTGTTCTTTTTTTTTCCGAAATACTTTAATCCTTACGTTAATAAATCGACGTTTGTTCACTCGTTCACGGTGGTCAGAAAATATGCTGAACAGAATTAGTGTAATCATACTAACGTTGATAAATACAAAGCTTTCGCATCGAAAGAAGATGTATTTGCAATAAAATACTGTAAATCAGTCTCAACCGTCGACTCCTGATGTGGCTTGGTGCGATCACTGTACTAAAGAGACTCGGGTTCCTTATGCATTTGCCTAAGTTGACTCGAAGGCGAAAGCCATCTTTTTCTTGAGTCGATGTATTGTTCCTTCGCCGCCCCCCCCTCCGAATGCTTTCTGTACGTAACGTGGTTTTGCACTGAAGCTTTCTACACATCACCTCGTTTTGCATCGCCTCCGAGATCGGCCCACCAATAACGGAAGCAATGCATAGCGACGATGTCATGTGATGACGTAATCATGTGACGTGACGTTATGACGTCACAAATTTTGGCAGTCTGGGATGTCATGATGACGTGATCATGTGATGAATTTTTGCATCACTCGTGTTGACGCTGGCGACGGGGGACGCCGACGGTCAATTTTCGCAATTTATGTGGAATCTAAGACTCGCACCTTAAAATATTCAATCTTGTTACAGTAACGGTAAAGAATCACAATAATCAGCCACAGGGGCCAAAAGAATGGTGGGAAAGAGCTCTCTTTCTCCTCTTCCTGGACACATTCGCCGATTTTTCCTAATGTTTACGAAGCTGTACTATCGGTGTCAAATGAAACGCGAACACTGCAGCGGATCGCGTTGCCCAAGCATTAGAAATACAGTGCGCGCCATCCTGTCATTACCATTTGCAGGCTCGCACAGTCGAGTAGGCAGCACTGCGCGATCGAAAACATGAATGCGGCTCATGAGCGTATCTATGTCTAATCATAAGAGTCGAACTGTACCACGCGCACCACTGCTGGCGTTTCATTCCGAGCGATCGTATTTGCAACCAGCTCACCCAATCTATGCTAGTGGTCCGCAGTAACCAGCTGGTCGATGAACTTATCGATTTCATTTTGTCGGCTGTCGAGTCTGCACAAGTCCACATGACTACAATTGGGAGTGGAGCGTGAATTTTCGTTCATCTGAAGTCTGTTTACACAACGCTGATTTTTGCGAATAAGCCGCAAAATTGATCGCGCTGCGATTTCAAAGCAGCGGAGACTCTCTTTAACTCACTTGGCGGGGGCGCTCGCGCTTTCACGTAAGCTATTTCAACGCCATCCAGCCCAGTGAGCGACGCTACGAACTCGGGGGGCATGAACCTGAACGCGATGGCTGTCGGTATACAGAAGATATGTTAAATGTTAACGTTTCTTAAACTCATGTAATGCTAGCAGTCATCTCAAGAAATATCAGAAGAAAATGCAGTGAGTAGTCGAGGAACGCCGTGCGACGCGAGCGAAATATAACGAAAATGCTGCTGTTTCAGCCGGAGCGTAGCAGACGACAAAAGCCGAATCCCCGCCCTTGCGTCACCGGAGCGCCGTTCGCAGCGCCGCCATCGGTCGCACACGAGGCGAATTCTGCATTAGTAAGGAGTTCTGCTGTTTTAGCTGACCAGGATCATTTAAACGAGGGACCATAATTTAGCAGTATGCAATAGTCATTTAGCGAAAGCAATTTCTTACATTATATAATCTTGTCAATGTGAGCCGCCTGAAGAACACTACTTCAGTTTTATTCGCAAGCAAACACATAACTACACCAAGGTGGTAATGTGGGCATGTTGGTATTCCATGTTCATGAAGGGTAAGAGCGCACTGAAGACGAACACACAATGAAGGCACACACACGCACACACATAGCGTTACTTTCAACAGTTTATTTTTGTGATCTCGAGACTACTTATAGGGCAAACCATGAGCACATCTGCTGCACAGAAGTAACAGCAACATTACTAAGCATCATAACGGACACCAAGGAAATCACATTCTTTTTTTGTCAGCGCGATAGAAGGCATACTAACACTCCTGTCACCCAACTTTTCAATCTCTCCTGCTTCGATTATCTCGCATGTAAGCTAATTTCTATTTCTTGACAGAACTCTGCACGTGTCGAACAAAGGCAGACAACCGCACTTCTTACAGTGTATTGCTAAGAACCCACCTGCCACGTTTCTAACATTGTAATGGTGTTCACGCAGATGTGCTCATGGTTTGCCCTATATGTAGTGTCGAGATCACAAAAATAAACTGTTGAAAGTAGCGCTATGTGCGTGCGTGTGTGTGCCTTCATTGTGTGTTCGTCTTCAGTGCGCTCTTACCCTTCATAAACATAACTACACATAACCCTAATTTTACATGTTACCTGCACTGGATACATGATGAATGTGATACCGTCGCGTATGCGAAGTGGTATGGTGCTTTTGTGTAATAAATAAAATATTTATATGATGCGCACAGCTTTGCATTCCCTTTAAGAAACACATCGTATGAGTACCATGGTATACCTGCAGAAATTCACATTTGCCTATGTGGATGCATACTTATGCACAGAACTCAACTTTCACTTAGACATGGTCGATGCATAAAGCTAATGCATCATCGCCTAGGAGCTGTATACATTTGTATTGGTGCGCGTGCAGGCTAAAAGGGTAAAGTAAAGTTCAGATCTTCGGCATCAAAGATATAAAAAGTTCTGCCACAGCACGCTTCTTGCATTTATTCCGCAGCATACCCTTTTTTTGCATTTGTGATTGTGTGGAGTCCCATGCCACTCAATATGCTGGCTATGCACTGCATTTATACCTTCACATAACTAAGAAAGCAATTGGTCATGTCGGGAGCATACTGTATGTTACACTCTTTGTAAAATTTTTGGTCATTGCTCCTTATGTATTTATTTTAGGTTTCCGGGAACAAATTTGCTGTACAGAAAGAACAGCCTGGTCCCACTTCTGTCGAAGGAACCAGTCATCTGAGCAGCTGAAGATTGATTGTGCAACCGAGCAGTAAAGAGCTGTGGTTTTGTAATGTGCAAGTGTATGAACAATCACACTCCGTTAATCTAACCCCAATTACATAACGTTGTCAAATGCTGTGATTGTGTAATGTCATATTTATACACTGTTACATATAGTGGGCTGTAAATAAGCCTTCAGCAAGTTTCTAGCCATACCTTTTCGCAGTGTTTATAGCGCGCACATTCTAGAAATAGTACCTCACTCTCTTGTGTAGTTATGATACTTTGTGGTTTTTGACTCGGTGCTTTGTGACTTTTTAGATTTTCACATCTACTCATCTTCAACATTACTATCAGCCTTGCCTGGATTCACGTTTATACTCACGTCTATTCGCACGTATTCCAAAGCAGTGTCTTTCATACACGATTTCAATATTTATTCATCTGAAGCGCGAATTACGTAAAGGAATTTTGCAAGGGCTGACTTCTGGCCTTGTTGGTACGAATTTTGCAAGGGCTGACTTCTGGCCTTGTTGGTACGGTCAAGAGGATACGTAGGGGAGTGCCTCTTGACCCCCCCCCCCCTTGCCAACTCTTCCAAGGAAGTTCTTGATAACTATATCTTATGTTGTCATCTCTTTCAAGAAAAAAATTACACCATCTCCCGCTAAAGGGAACCATGTGTAGATGTGAAGCAGCGGGCGCTAACGCTTACACTGGCGGCGGCGTTGACGCTGGCGCTCATCGCAGCGTTGCGCAGGAGAGAAAACTGGGGAGGCGCAAAGCAGGTAGTGATGGAGCAGTGTTTCCTACTGGAACATGCCAATCGCTGCTAATGGGCAATGAGAGACAGAAGACTCCGACTGGACACAGAGACCCGCACTCAGCTTTTAGTTAACGCGCACGCTGCGAATTTTTATTGTTCAACAACGCACAGGAGAAATCTCCCACCGGCACCACCTTGGAGGTCAAGATCCAGTGCCATATATACGAGGTGGCCAGTGAACAGTTCTGCAGCGCGAGCAGTCGGTTTTTTCAACCAAGAAACTCGCTAGCAGACGCTGCCTGCGTCGGCGACGCGAGGCGAGAGAGGGGGGGGACGCGCATGCGCAGTGGGGGGTGTGGACGCCGCGGGAAGGAATGCCTAGAGGAGAGAGGGAGGAGCATAGGAGGGTAGAGAGGGAGGGGACACGCATGCGCAGTGAGGGTGTGGTTGCCGCGGCGAGGGATGCCTAGAGGAGAGAGAGGGGGGAGAGGAGGTTTTTTATTTTAATTTTTTTAAAGGGTTTGCGCATGCGCAGTAAGGGTGGTCACGCCGCACACCACCGGATTAAGCTTCGCCATAAGATGCTTCACATCTAAAATGACCTTACTGGTTTACGAGCACTCATAACTCGTATTAGATGGTACTATATCAAAAGGCCCCAAGAAGAGCACCGATTACGTTAGATAATGGTGTTATAGAGCATTGACACCATGGTCGAAAAAGATAATTCTAGGCTAACAGACTCATGAGTCGACTCACTCGGACTCACTCAGACTCAGATCGAGCCGTGAGTCTCAGTCTGAGTGAGTCCGGGCGAGTAATGTTTTGGTGAGTTTGAGTCCGAGTGAGTCCGGTTGAAGAAAATTTTCGTGAGTGTGAGTCGGAGTGAGTCCGACTCGGAAAAAATTTTGGTGAGTCTGAGTCCGAGTGAGCCCTAAGCGCAAAATATGTTTCATGAGTGAGTCTGAGTGAGTTCCACAAGTTTTGCCGACCTATGATCGGCACTGTTGTTATTCTCGCTGCCGCTTCTTCGATGCTGCTGGTCGAGATACGTATGATCTCAGGTACTATATTTGGTGAAGCGTAGAACCAATGGTTGGTTTTGGGTTTGAACGACTCAAAGCGGCTCAATGAGACGCCGTAGTGGAGGGCTCCCGATGATTTCGATCACCTGGTTCGCTTTAACGTGCACTTCAATCGCACCAACGTGATAACATGCACCGGCAGCTCTTTTACTATGAGACGGGACGTTGCGCGCCGCACTGTCATAGCCCCAGTGAAAATGGTAGGACGGTGCCGCGAGCGAAATCTTCTACACGGCGCCGACTTCAGTGGCTTCTGCGTCGTGAGACGCCGTAATTGTTACGTGTTATAAGTGTGATGCAACCCGGCTGCACATTTCTTGGGCATATGCTACAGACATTGTGAATTAATTGTAGAGCACCAGCTGCAATTTGTTGATGTGTATCCGCTCGGTAATCGCATTCTTTGCAGCAGCTGTTGTCAGAGAAATAAAGATTCTAGTGTCTTCAATAAGCAAGAAACAAAATTATGGTACTGCAAAAGATGCACAATTTAATGTACGCACGCTAACGTTAGAGGTAAAATAAATGCCAAATTCATGTGGCCTTAGTGAGCGGGTTGTGTCGGCTGCTTCACACACATAACACATCTAAATTGATGACGCGTGAAAAGCGACCAGGAAGCTTTAGTGCAATCATTCGAATAAAGAAAGCGGTGCAGCTGGTGCAGCAGCATCAGCGTAATATTGCGGCTCGTGAACATGAGCCGAGCAATCTAGTTTTACTAATATCACAAAAGATAGAAACATAGCAAACGAAAAAAAAAAAAACACTAGGGTCTTGAGAACACACGACCTGATACTTACATATTAATGTTGCGCCTCAGATATGCGTAGTATTTGCTTTTTGATCGAAAATATTCACAAGTATGAACGCAAACACCAGTTCAAGATGGCTGTGTGTTCAGAAGGTGGTTAAACTTTGGCCGAGTGTCTGAATCGAGGGACAGACAGCCAGACCAAAATTTCTGCGTCGAAGTATCCCAAGAAAGACTTTTTTAAAGATAAAAAAGAATTTATGAGTGCGCGCAATTGCTCGATTTCATTACCTCAAATGAATTCATGTTTTATGTCTTAAGCACGAGCAATGTTAGACGCTACAGCGCACTAGAATCACGCATTCACATCTTTCAGATTTTCGAGACGTGATCGCGTCAACATGCACGCCAAGTACTCATGTTTATGGCTATCAAGCCCGATTGGGTTAAACATTATCAACTATAATTTGCCCCCTTCCACATTTAGCGCAAGGGAGCCAAACGCGACCGAGAGATACCATGATATTCTTGCTCGATCGTAAATGAAATTGCGAAGATCCAAAATTGTTTAACAATTATAGCACCTGTGTTTATGTCTGTTTGTCACACGCACTATTTGGCACAATAATTACAAACCAGGAGCATCAGCGTAAAATCGCGGCTCATAAATATGAGCCGAGCAACTCGTTTTACTAACATTACAAAAATAGAAAGCAAACAAAAAATATATGCTCGCAACGTCTCGCGAGCAGACCTGTGCGCCTTCCCAAAATCACCGGCGGCGACCAACGGCACGAGATTCGTCGGACCAGCGCCGGCGCGGCGCGGGGGGGCGGGGAGGGGGCGGTAGATTCTGGAGTTGGTGGGGAGGAGAATTTGTCCCTCGAGTTTTGAAAAAAAGATCTGGTTCCCCGAAAGGGCGGAGCAGTGGATGCGATAGCAACATGTCGTAATGTTATAACGAACTAAGGCTAGCAGCTAACTCTTTTTCATCCGATCTCGCGTAACTCTGCAAAACGCTGGTGTATGGGAATACGGCTGCTCCCGGGGAAGAAGTGGTTTTTGTGCAGTTTGTTGTATCGGTGTTCACAGCACGAAGTGGTGAGACCATAGCGCGTTGAAGGCTATTCGAGCCGTTTGTTGACGCCTGCCGAGATAGCGCGGGCGCCAGCGCTGGAGACCATGCCCTTATAGTCAAAATTCCCAGTTGCGGCTCGAGCTACGCAGACCCCCTACCCCGGCATCCCTTCATACTCCTTCATGCACTGAAAGACGGACAGGGCGCGTCCTTTCGCGTTGAGGAGCAATCGATGACCGGCCTCGCACGCGGAGTGATGTTATTGCATCAACCATCTGTGCGACAAAGATGGCTAGCTTGTTTCATCTATGCTTCAGCCGTGTTCCTCGCTAGCGCTCGTGAGCTTTTATTCGAGGGTGCAGCATACAATGCTCGTACAAAAGTTATGGATTTGTAGTTAATACGGAACATGACGGTGACGATGAAAACCTGTACACAGTGTCCATATAACTGTTATCGCAATTAAAAATATATACGAAAATTGTTGTTCAAGCGGGCTCGCCTTTTTCATAGAGAGCTGCATCGTCTCCGCTGTGAAGAGGTCGCTCGTTGGAAGAGTCAAATAGTCCGGCGCCTCTTCCATTGGTTTTGTTCCCGCCTTCACTGCAACTCTTACAGGCGATACCCCTTCGACAATTATTTCTTCATGAAGTACGCCTACAATGTGAGCGCTAAGCGCTGAGCCTATCAGGATTTCGAGCTTGTCAGCTACACTCTGTTATTTCCGCTTACACAATCGGAAACTCACAAAATATAGCGAAATCAGTTCATAGCGCACAATAATCATGCGAGGTGAGGAAAAGCGTGGGTGGGCGAATGCATGACAAAGCAAGGTATGAGACAATTCAGAACTTATATTTCTCGTATATGCACTAGTCGAGAGTTTGTGCCCTAATCATGTCACGTGAATCACCGTTATGGCGTCACGACGAGCGCCCACAAAAAAAAAAAGAAAAAAAAAGATACGCCAAGAGAGAATAACGCGCTCGATTTCGTATTTTCAGAGCCTGTTTTGGGGCTCTGAAAAAGACAGGGTGTGCAACCACGGACACAAGAGAGCAGTCACGCCACCACAAACGCCACTAACTGAAAAATCGTACTGTGGCGGATGCGAAGGTGATCAACAAAAAAAAAAAAATTTACGGCAGCTTCGCACTAGGGGTGTCAAACCTGAATGGAGTACGGAGCTGGGCAGCCTTCTTTGTTTCTCTTGAGATTTCGCTTTCCTTGCTTCTCTCTTTCTTTCTTTTTCTCTGTTTTCCTTTTTTCTGTCTTTTTTTTTCTGTTTATTTCTATTGATTTATTCCTCTCTTTTTATCTATTTCTTTCTCTTTCTTGCTCTTTCTATTTTTCTTCATATGTTCTTCCTTTCTTTCTCTCTCTTTCTATTTTTTGCTTGTTTCCTCTTTTTTTTCTATTTGTATACGATGTTTTGCCTGTGTCACGCGAAGTGACGACTGCATTCGACAGCATACGACTGCCCAGGCCTCTAAATTGTTCCGCTCTCAATATCACCAAGAGGCTCGAAGAACAAGAGGTACAAGACTTCTGCTTGGCGCGAGTGCGCGCTCACTATGCTACATATGGCTATGCTATGTGTGGTTTTGCCTGCGTTGCGCCAAGCTAAGACAACATACAATAGCCCGTGCCCCTAATGTGCTCGGCACTTAAAAATATACTTCGCATTTCCGGTCAGTTGCGCGTGATGGTCTACGTGAGATAACTGCTCACTCTTTTGACTTCACTCTTGTGGCTGTGTTTTCACGTCGTGTCTCTCTAACATGAACACCTACCAACTAGCTCAGCTATCGGTTTTTCTAAGCTTTTTATTGCCTTTACTCCTTGATTTATTCGACGATTTGCTCGACTAAAAATGAAACAAGGAAAAATGAAATGAAACTGACACTTTCCTGTTTCGTAATTAACGCACAATGTAGAAGGTCCAAGACTCCTCGAATATGCTATCCAGCAAGTTGGGTCGTCGCCCTATAAGGCTGGAGGACGCCGCAGCGTTGAGGTCAGGCAGTACTCGGGAGACTTGTGGAGGAGAGAAAGATACGACAACTTCCGGGGAGCTATTCTCGATGTGTCGATCTAAAGTAGATGTCCACTGTCCATAGCTGCAAATCGTTTTCAGTTACTGGAAAAAGCGGTGAGCCGTGATGCTTGCTCTTGACCACGTCGATGCACCGAATCCGCCGGCACACTTCTAGCGTAAGAAGAAAGTGGAGGAAATTTATAGGAACAGGAACTTGTCAAATCTGAACTTTTCATGTCATCCCAAAAGATGATGTCTAGGCGCTGCGTTCGTTTTGTTGAACCGCATTCTATCCGTCTCATTAGAGTCGAGAGTTGTGAAAGCTTCGTGACATCCAAATGACGTTGCGGAAGAAGAACTGGAAACAGAGGGCACGCTGGTCGCCGAACTCTAGTCAATCAGCTGCGGGCGAAAAGTACGGTCCACTTCGGGGACACATAGAGAGTAACTGCGCAGACGTAAAAAAATCACATCATAACCACGGAGTGAATGATGATGAGTGGGCGAAGCTGCGGAGGTTCATCGGTAAACCGTGAATCTTCCGCGAATTCTGCGCAGTACATCATCAACGACGTGAGATCGGGCGCGTTTATACTAAATGGTCGATGAGAGTCATGGCAACATGCAGCTCACTTTAATTTTACATGTACGCTGTGAATTTTTTTAATTGTTTAATCACGCACAGGAGACATCTCACACAGGCACTACCTTGGAGGTCGAAATCCAGTGCCTATATATACGCGGTGGTCCAGTAGCGTAGCCAGAAATTTTTTTCGGGGGGTGGGGGGTTCAACCATACTTTATGTATGTTCGTGCGTGCGTTTGTATGTGTGCGTGCATATATACGCAAGCAAAACTGAAAAATTTCGGGGGGGGTTCGCACCCCCAACCCCCCCCCCCACGCCACTGCGGTGGTCAGTGAACGGTTGTGCAGCGCGAGCAGTCGGTTTTTTCAATCAAGACGCTGCCGCGACGCTGCCTGCGTCGGCGCCGCGAGGCATGATAGGGGGGGGGGGGGGCGTAGAAGAGGAGAAAGAGGAGGGGGAAGCGTAGGAGAGGAGAGGGCGATACATATCACGTACTGTCACAGCGCATTGTCTTATTATAACAGCACCATTTATCATCTTTAATCATCAACGTATACGAAAAACCACTGACGCCATCTAGTATATCGTCATCCAAGTGCAGTTTGCATGCATCTCTATAAGACCGCGCCATCGATTGTATGCTAAGGGAGATGCTACTAAACCACTGACGCCATCTAGTACATCGTCACCCAACTGCAGTTTGCATGCATCTCTATGGGACAGCGCCATCTATTGTATGCTAAGGGAGACGCTACTGGCTACTCAGGATGCATCGACAACCGAGAACCACCCAGGTGATGCCATAAGGAGCTTCGCCCCTAAAAATAAAACAGGAGCACGCTGGGAACTGTGACCCGACATGGAGCACGAGGGGGAGCGGCGTCGGAGGATGTTGGTTAGTTGACGTTAGGCGCGCTCGCTAGTGAATATTTTTTAATGCGAAGCATTTATTTGCGTACTGTAAGCACTTTTGCGTTTCTATAACAATATGGTTAGGTGGGCTAGTTGGTATCTCATGATTACTTAAAAAAAACTTTGAGCGCAAATAAACGACGTAGGACCAAGAAAGAGAAACACACACCACAAGCGCTCACTCGCAACTTTCTTGGTCCTACGTCGTTTATTTGCACTCAAAGTTTCTTTAAGTAATTTTGCGTTTCTGTCTATCTATCTATCTATCTATCTATCTAGCCGCCTACGTCTAGATGTTCTCGTGGTCGCCTCCTTAACTTGGGGTAGACCAAAATTTGTATGGGAGGGTAAGATGTATTGACGAATATGTCTGGCTGGTCATGACATGAATAACATGAAAATCCTGCCGTGTACGTCGTCAAACGCATTCCAGCAGACACGTGTGGCACATACCCGTGTACCACGGGCCGCGGTATGGGGGGTATGCGCCACACGTGTTTGACAATTTGTCTACCCAGGAATGGCGAGAACAGACAGTAGTAATTTAAGTGCGAGAGCGTTAAGAAAAACTGACATTGGCCGCGTTGACCTGAAGAATGCAAATAATAATTATCAGGGTCCCAGCAGGAATCGAACCCAGGCAGTCTGCGTGGCAACCAAGTGTTCTACCACAGAGCCACGCCAGGTCTCAAAACTGGTTTGGAAAAAGACCCTATGCAGGCGTAATGTTGGTAAAATGTGAATTGTGGTTGCAGTGATAGCTATCTAATTTTATAAACATTACATATGTACTCTTATGAGGCAGACGTCATGTCGGGTTAACGTCAATTGTATACTTAAGCGCCATCCACTACAGTTATCAACGAAGCACTATCCAGGGCTACCATCCACGCAAGCACAAGTGCTACATATCAACTTACAGCTTCTGGTGTTGGTAATACCCATGTTTGTGTTGGCATCATTACGCAACTGCAAACAACTGGTTATATTGTCACGCGCTTTCTTATTTCACTTTTACTGTACTAGGTTTACGCCCACAAAGACTATCAGCAATGCTCAGCGCAAACCGCGCCTTCACTGTTCGAGCGGCTTCACGATTACAGTAGAGCGTTTTTGTTGAGATTACGCGCATAACGCGAATATTACAGCGTCTTCTGGAACTTACGTGGCCCACCAGTGATAATGCTGGAATATTCGATAACACACGTGTAAATGCCGACGCGCGTCACCGCTTGTCAGTCTATCGACGGTCGACGCTGTGTTCGCGGCTATCAGTGTATCAGTGGTGCACAGCGTGTATTGCTTTCTGTATTTTGACTTTCGGTTTCTCGGCCACAAGTTCGGCCAAATAAAGGGTTTCAACTTGGATACGCCGACTGCTGCCTTGGTCAACGTCACGACCACGTGACAATATGATATTCGACTGTTCAACATATGTCTGTGCGTACAACATTTGTACGTATCTTTAACGTCATTTCGTAACGTATCGCTCAAAAAAAAATTAAAAGCCCAATCACCTTGCATCCGCATGCTTCGCATAACATCAATTCCCATGGTACTTCGGATCTGCCAATTTCTTTTTCATGAGCTCACCAAGAAAAACGGGAAGAAACAAGAGCATGACGGGAATTGTGCAAGAGCCCGAGGAGGTATAGGATTTAGAGGAGGTTGGCTTATAGATGCTAGGCGCGCTCTCTCCTATGTTTCTTTCCCCTATGGTTGAGCGCGCATTCCGTTCCTCTGATTTGCGTCGAGAGTTGTGCAAACATCGTGAAGTCAAAATGATGTTGAAGAAGAGCCGGAAACACAGGGCGCGCTGCTCGCCGAGCTCCCACCAATCAGCTGCGGCTGAAATGGAGAGTCCATTACATGGACACATCGACAACAGCTCCCCCGGTGAAGTCATGGATTTTACGTCCAGATTCCACGTTCGGGTTAAAATAAAATACTAACGGCGGCGCACCGCAATTATTCCTCGGCGGCGGCGTCGTGATAACTCTCGGAATTTCGGCGGCAGCGCGAGCGGCGTGAGCAAAAACAGGCGGCGGCGGCGCGGCGGCGCACAGCTCTCAGTCGTGAGCGCGGCTCCTACGTAGACGGAAAGTAGCTTTCCCGCATAGCGACGGAGCCCAACACGGCGTACCTTGGCGCAACGCTGCTACCTAAAGGTAGGATATAGAGTAACTCTACGGACGCTTTCTCTATCGCGCCCTCTTGCGGCAAGTGCCAGGGGAGAAACGTTCCTCCCCAGACCACGTGGTCTTGCGCGCGCATGCGCACGCCGAGTTACATAGTGATTCCGTGCGGTGGAGAGCGGCGTATATTAGTCAGCCTCTGCGCTTTGGGTACTACATTTCGCATCCTTTCGTGCTTAGTCGCGACCATCGGATCACGTGCGATTACTTGTACAGTCGAGCGCGATTTGAAGGTTATCGCGCGAGCATCGACCAAGAACTACAACAGCGCGACGTGCAAATCCTCTTTCGAGTAGAGGGAGGTATCACGCTTGCTTCACTCACTCTTTTTGCTGTTCCTTAAGCTGCGATCACTCCCGTCTGAGGAAGCTGTTTAAAGGAAGGATTGCCAAGCACCAACTTTAACACATCTTTCCCAGGAATTTTGTAATCACCCGCGGAGATAAGAGCCCACGAAAGATGCACTTGATCGCAATGAATGGAAGGCTCAAAGTAGAGAGAAAGGGTGTAGAATTCGTCGTAGGGGTGATCATTGTAGCATGGAACAGCCAACGAGGGAGAGAAGAATTCGCAATCTTGACTTTCACTGTTCCGAAGCGTGCCGCTAGGCCCCTGGGACGTTAGGCAGGTCGACGCTCGCGCGATAACCTTCGCATCGCGCGCGACTGTACCTACGATTGATGTGAGCAATGCTCGAGGGATGTTTAATGCTTTGTATCATTTGTACAGTTTTTTTTATCGCTCAGCGTGCGCGCGATGCGCCGCATACATTCGTGTGTCTCCATAGGCGTGCGCAGGGTTCCCCATCAGGGGGAGGGGGGGGCGAAGCGCCCCCCACCCTCGATATTATGTTAATATATGGAACTGACTTTGCGCCCCCCCCCCCCCCCCCCCCACGTGCGCACGCCTATGTGTGTCTCGTATTGCTTGTATACGTTTGTGCACTTTCTATTTGTCATAAATAGAGTAAGTCCTGCTTCACGAAACAGTCTTGTTTCATAGAAGACCGTAGACTGTACACCAATAATGGGTTTTTTCGGCTTTAACATACTTGGCAAGAGCACGCGTCTTTCGTTTTGCACGGCGCTTAAAGCACGTATCAATACAGCAAGCAATATAAACACGCATCAAAGTCAATCTTTTTCATAATTTTAGCTAACGTGATGCAACAGCACAGTGCATACGTGAAAGTACAATAATATACCGGGCGTCCCAGCTTTGTCTTGCCAAGGGTTAACGAATACAATGTTTGAGACAGGGGAGAGAAATCAGTTGAATATTGCTCACAGCTATCTTGCGCACTACAGACACTTTTCTGTTTCGTAATTAACGAATTTGTTAATTAGGAATAAATAACTAACATCTTAAATATTGACTTTAGGCTAGAAATGGAACTCGAAAAATTCGAGAGCGTCTTCAGAAACCCCCATTGCATATTTGCGATAAAGTCTTACGCGTACTATTTTTTTTTTTCATGTTCCAAAGAAAGCCCGCGAAATACAAAAGAAAGCCACGTGACTAACGCATTCGCGCGCCAGGGACGTTCTGCTCTCACACGTGGTTTGAGCGAACAAAATCAGCTGCGGCGACGAACCGCCGGCTCCTTTGCAGCGGTAGGCCGATAAGTTGGCGGTGGTTTCTTGGCCCGTTGCCAGCCAGTTAACTGTGCAAGTTGACTGTGCAAGGTGACTGTGCAAGTTGTAGCGAGCGCGGGCGAAGAAGCCACCGTAAACTTCTCGGCCTACCGCTGCAACGGAGCCGGCGGGACGTGGCCGCATCGATGGCCTCCGATATTGCGCTCCGGCGGGTTTCTCTCCGGCCTTTGCAATCGTCGCGCTCCCCAGCAAAAAAAAAAAAAAAAAAAAAAAAAAAAAAAAAAAAAAAAAAAAAAGAGAAATGTAATGCACCTCGCGCCCCTCGCGCGCCCGGCTGACGCGAGAGGGCGCGCTGACTGAGGATTCCGCTGACTGAGGATTCCGGCATCACGACCAAAGAATTTGGTCATGATGCCGAAATAATACTTCTAGGGGACTTGAATGCTCACATTTATGACCTTGACGGATATTCAGACACCAATGGCAAGTTATTGTTAGATCTCTGCGAGCAACATAGTCTTGAGATAGTTAACGCGGGGCCTAAGTGTGAGGGCCACATCACATGGGAAGTCGGAAACAGGCAATCAAGCATTGATTATTGCCTCATCACAGAAAGAATCTATGACAAACTTAGAGAGGTGAGAATAGACGAAGAAGGCATTAACAGCTTGGGTAGTGATCATAAACGCATAACATTACAAATGGGATATAAAATTGAAAATAAGAACATAGAATCAAAGTTTGCCAGCTCGTATTTAAATGAAAAACAAATAACGATTATAGCCGCAAGAGTCGAGGAAGAAGTAGGCAAACTACCAGGCAAAGACTGGAAGTATTGTGTACTGCTACATGTAATTACGAAATAAATAGAAAAAGAGAAGAAAAGAATTTGTTGGAAGGGAAAGAGAAAGCCAAAAAGTTGGTGGAACAAAGAAATGCGGGATGCGATCGAGAAGCGACGTGAGGCATCAAGGGAGCACAGACAGGCAAAGAAAAAGAGAAGAGGCCACAGGAAGAAGTCAACCAAATATGAGCAATATATTTAGAGCAAAAATCCATTGTGCAGAAATTAGTCGAGGCAAAAGTTAAAGGTGAAAGTGAACGCTGTATGACAGAGACTTGCGAAAAGAAGAAGGCCGCGCCTAGGATATTTTGGAGCCACCTAAAAGCGCTAGGTAGGAAGTCTGTCATAATGCAGCAACATATGGTAGATGAAGGAGGAAATCAATTGGAAAGGTATGAAGCGCTAGGTTACATCCATAGGCGTGCGCAGGGTTCCCCGTCAGGGAGGGCAGGGGGGGGGGGGGGGCGAAGGTTCATCGCAGCGCCCCCCCTCGCTATTAAGTCAATGTATGGGGCAGACTTTGCTCCCCCCCTCTCTTAGGTGACTAGGGGGGGGGGGGGGCGCCCCCCTCAACCTCCCTCGTGCGCACGCCTATGGTTACATCCCAAAGGTAACAGCCGATTCGTTTAAAAAGGTCGCCCAGGGGATACCCCCCGGTGAGTAATAGTATACAAAAGAGTGCAACCGAGAAAGATGTAGTACTTGAGAATTTGAATTAGAAGAAGGCCGAAGGAAAAAATTACTAAGCGCACTACTCCGGGCTTAGATAGGGTTCCCGTAAGCCTCATTAACGAACTAGGACAGAGCACCGAAGAAGCACTGCTGAAAGCCGTAGAAAAGTGCTTACAGGAGAGGGAAATACCAGACAGTTGGCGAAAAAGTAGAATGGACTTAATCTGTAAAAGGCAGGGGAGAAAAGGATAACATTCGCTCGTATAGACCGCTAACCATTACATCGGTGCTATACAGGGTGACGATGCAGGCAGTCAAATTAAAAATAGAAACGTGGGTAGAGCAAAATAATATTTTGGGAGGACTTCAGAATGGATTCCGAATCGACAGGCGGCTAGACGTCAACCTGTTTGTTCTTACTCAGTGTATAGAAATATCTAAAATAGAAAACAGGCCCTTATACGTAGCTTATCTGGACATCATCGGGGCGTATGACAACATTAATCAGGAAATTTTGTGGGATATATTGAAGGATGTGGGCATAGGTGAAGACTGTATACAGCTTTTGAGGGAGATATACCGTGGAAATACAGTTTGTGTAGAATGCAGCGATGTGATAGCTGCGCCAATTGCGCCAAACTGCGCCAAGACGTGAAACCTGCTACATCCTGCTGCATCTTGGCAAAATTTTCATTATTTGCTCCAAGCATGCGCCAAGACGTCCTTTTTGCGTTCTTTCGGTGAGCAACAAGACGGCAGCCACTCTAAAATCTATACGTTACCCCTGCAATTTCGAGTGGCCGTCGCAGTAGACAGGAAAGTACTATGTAGCTGAAGTAGTTGCCGGGTACAAGCCTTCCAAGCACGCCCTTACTGCAAAACTTACTGCGTTAGATTTCAACTCGTCCATGCTGCGAAACTTTCTGCGTTAGTTTTCTATTACTACTAGACACTATCGTGAGTCAGCATTATTGAGTTCAATAAAATAGTTTCTAACTGATGCGGTTACAGTCGGAGAAAATAACGATATATTTGTTCTTGGACGACAGTCTTACTCGACTGACTGTATTAATTACAGTAATTGAGTACGCGTATGTAGCACTAACCGTTTATTTAATTTCTTCTTTTTTAGGAGCTATTTGTTCTAGTTTACCACTAAAATATTTCATGCAGGGTGTATATGCTTCAACGCCATACAATGGGCAGGCTTTATCAACAATACGATGCGGCTGTTACTTTGCTGAGAAAGCATGGTGTCGCAGTATTCCGGTATATCTTGGCTGGGCTTCTCGACCTCGGCAAATGTACATGTCAAACAACTTGTCAAATGTAAATACGTAGTACGCCTTCCCGTCACCGTAGATTTTGTCGAGCCCACATTAAAAAACGGGAATAAAGGATCACTTACTAAACTTTATTCATCATCACCCATTAACCAGGGCCTTAACTATTCTGTACATAAAGCGCGACAGAAGACACCTCTCCATACAGTGAAGGCCTAAGTTGTACTAAAAGCACAAGCGTAATCAGACTTTTTTTTAAGTGCCGATAACTCACGTATGCTCACAATAACTCACGGGGCCGGGCTCACGTATGCTGTCATCGCTTGGCGTAACGAAGGCAAAACCATGTATAAAAATTGAACAGATCAAGAAGCATGCGGAAAATAGAAAGAGAGGGAAAGACAGGGAAGAAATACGAAGAAAGGTAGAAATAAAAATGAAAATAAAGAGAAAAAAAAGGATAGAAAAAACGGAAAAGAGAAAAACAAAGAAAGAGAGGAGGAAAGGAAGAGAAAGCCGAAGAGAAACAAGGAAGGCCGCCTAGCTCCGCACCTCCTTCAGGCTTGGCACCACTAGTGCGAAGCTGCCTTAATTTTTGGAAAGTAAATAGAATGCATGGGAACTTTGGACAGCTTGTGCTTCCAGTATTGTAACTAAAGCACCAGGGAAAGCCAGTCATTTATAAATACCAAGAGAATTCCTGGGAAGTGTTAAGTGGCTTCTGCTGACTGGACTTAATGAATAGACTTGGGGATGTCTACAGAAAAGCGAAGAGCAGAGACCTAATTTCTTGTTTAGGAGTACTGCAAATGAACATGCGTGCATAAATGTAATTCGTTTGACATGTCCTGCAACATTTGCGTCCGAAAATGCGGTAAGAAACTGCGCCACATGGTTGTTAAGCTGCTCCAAAGTGAGATTGTAGTTGCTCCAGAAGCTGCGCCAAAATTCCTTTGGTCAATCACATCACTGAGAATGGGAAGGAATAAGTAGCAAGGACAGCTTCGAAATTAGCAAGGGGCTGAGACAGGGACGTCTTTTGTCCCCGCTGTTATTCATGCTGTACATGGTGAGGACGGAAAAAAAACGCTAGATGGTAGCAACATTGGATTTAATCGGCCACACAAACAGGCCGGCGCGATGGTTGAGCTCCCAGGTCTATTTTATGCTGATGATATTGTCTTATTTGCGGACCGTCAAGATGATATACAGCGGCTGGCAGATATATGCGGAAGGGAAGGCGAGGCTCTAGGACTAGGTTTTAGTGCAACAAAATGTGGATTGATGGTATTCAATGATCACGAAGACCATGCGGTCTTAATACAGGGCCAAGAAATACCGAGGGTAAGCGAATACAAGTACCTCGGAGTGTGGGTAAATGAGGGGGGATAGATATATGGAGGTACAAGAGAAAGCATCGGTAACAAAGGGAAAGAGGACTGCCGCAATCATGAAGCACAGAGCGTTATGGGGATACAATAGGTACGAGGTGCTTCGAGGGCTGTGGAAGGGTGTGATGGTTCCGGGGCTTACATTTGGGAACTCAGTGGTGTGCATGAAGTCAGAGGTGCAATCTGGAATGGACATAGGCGTGCGCAGGTTTCCTCTTCAGGGGGGGCAGGGGGGGGGGGTGAAGTTTCATCGCAGCGCCCCCCCCCCCTCCCTATTAAGTCAATGTATGGGGCAGAATTTGCGCCCCCCCTCTCTTAGGTGACTAGGGGGGGGCGGCCGCCCCCTCTGCCCCCCCTCGTGCGCACGCCTATGGGAATGGATGTAAATCAAAGGTCTGTGGGACGCCTCGCGTTGGGCGCTCACGGGAAGACGACAAATGAGGCTGTAAAGGGTGATATGGGATGGACAGGTTTTGAAGTGAGGGAAGCTCAGAGCAAAATTAGATTTGAAGAGAGGCTGCGGAAAATGAAGGAGAGTAGATGGGCAGGGAAGGTTTTCAGGTATTTGTATAGAAAAAGCGTCGACACGCAGTGGAGAAAAAGAACTAGGAGGCTCACCAGTAAATATACGGCTAGCAGTGTGGGTGACATGGCAACAAGGAGCATTAAGCGAAAAGTCAGAGAGGCGGAGAGGACTTATTGGATGACAGCGATGGAAAAGAAGCCGGCTCTCAGTAACTACCAAGAGGGAAAGAACGAAATAAGGAGGGAAAGGTTTTATGATAATTCAAAGGGAAGCGCTTTACTGTTTCAAGCAAGGTCGGGTTGCCTTAGAACGCGTAGTTACAAAGCGAGATTCAGTAACGAAGAAGAACAATATAAGTCGTCAGCAACCTTAACACGAACGCTCCGCAACGTGTCCTGAAACAGTTTGATTGACGCTAGCGCCGCGTAGCTTTGGGTTCTGTTGCCGAGATGTTACCCGTGCATGCTAACATACTATCCAAGAATACCGAGGTATTTATCGCGGCAACAGCGCCCAGCGCTTCGCGTCTGGAATCATTCAAGCTAGTCCAAGTCACGCTTCGAAGCGTTCATGTTAAGCTTGCTGACGATGTATATGCTGTGGGGAAACTAAGGAAACGATGGAACATGTACTGATTGAATGTGGCGATATCCACCCAGGTATACGTGTGGGCACGAGTCTACATGAAGCCTTGGGTTTTAAGGACAATGGAAAGCTGAACACGTCCACGATAGAAATAAGTAAGAGACGGTTAGAGTATAGGTGGCAGAAAAGTAGAGATAATGGACAAAATTAAATAATGGGGAAAAAATAAGGTCATTCTGCCGGAAGAGGCAGATAGATGGACCGGGAATTAATATTTTTCTTTGGTATAATAACATAGATTTAATCAATGCAGATAAGCCAATAAGCCAACATAAAAAGAAAGTTTTCTTCCCCTATTTTTTTTCGAGCCTGGTGGCAGACATGTCGCCGCCTCGTTATAAAGGGGACGCTCATAGCATCCATCCATCCATCCGGCAGCAGCGGAGACCGCGCAGCAGAAAGCAGAGCGCGCAGCATACCAGCGTGCACATTGGTTCGTTTGATGATTGTTATTTTTTTTCTTTTTAAAGACGATAGTCTTTCTTGGGATACTTAAACGGAGAAATTTTGGTCTGTCTGTCTGTTTCTCTGTTTGTCGGCACGTCACACGATTCAGCCACCCGGCCAAAGTTTAACCACTTTCTGAGCGCCCAGCCATCTTGCACAAGTATTCTTTTTTCATACTTGTGAACATTGTCGATCAAAAAGCAAATGTTACGCATGTCTGAGGAGCAACGTCCATAAATAAGTAGTCTCTGGTATGTTTCTTTATAAGAAAATACATATATACGTAATTATGAAGACCCCAGCGTTTCTTAGGCTGCGCTCAAAAAGCGACGCTATGCACGAAAAAGCCCTCGGCCGACGATATGTTGCTGCTGGGTTCTGCACAAAGTGATGTTTCTTGACAGCACTGCCAGATGGCGTCCATGTCTCACGCAGCGCCTCTTCTATTTTATCAAGGCCAGCCAGATGCGGCCGATTCAACATAGAGAAAGCGCTGTCTGAGGCAAGGCAAAGCAGTGTAGTACGGCCGGCAGAAGACTATCGTCTTTCGACGACATTTGCGGCGAAGTACGCAGATACACGGCCAATTTTTTTGATGTTCGTTTGTTCGATGTTCGTTTTTACAACGCCCGACGTATCTGCCAAACACCGTAAAACTGAGAATGCAAATGGGCGACTATAAGGGAATAACACGCGACTGTAACCTGTCCGCAGCCGTTGCAGCATCGGCGACGTTCAGTCCAGACCACGGTGGTCTAGACGTATGGCGACCGCCTCTACTCTCCTCCCTATCTCTTGCTTCCGAGGTGCGAAATGAGGTAGTTGGAAAGGAAAACTAGGGAAGCCTTGCGGGCGAGTGCGAAGCATTTTGCGCTATGCGAGCGCAGCTGCCTTGCCAGACACGGTGGCCTCGGCGATATGACAATAAGAAAGCATGCCGATCGAGTGCTGATCCCGAGTGCCGAGTTTGGTCGGCTCAGTTAGCCTTCCTCTCCAGCATGCGCTAGACTTTATTTCTATGTAACACGATAATGCTGCGGCGTTGCGCGGTTACCTTGCCTGGATGCGTCGCTGGCGTTCTGCGAAAAGGAGAGGAAATTTTGATGCCGCCGCTGTGCACACACCGTGCGCCATGCAAATATGTTTTTATTGCGATAGCAATTATATGGACATTCTTGGCTGATTTTCGCCGTCGCCGTCTGTCGACGCCGTCATGTCCCGGATATGTGTATGTATGTGTATATATAAAAAAGGCATAAAGAAAAATAAATCAGCAGAAAAAAATTTCAAACCACCTCACCGGGGATTCGAACCAGCGACCCCTCACTCCGCATCCAGCTGCGCTAGCCAACACAGCCAACGCCATGCTCGTGCCAGGGATATAACGGCGAGCTATTCATATGCACCATTTGCCGCTCACGGTACGAAGATCTCGGAACAGGTTGAGCGTGTTTTCTATCACGCAACGCTTTTACAGTTTGTTTCAAATTGAAAACTGCCCTTGAGACGCGCACGAAAAAGTGACTCCCTTCTGTACCACTCATGATCTAGAAGGAAAAAATAGAACATCGGGCACACTTGGCGTTAGACGCCACCGCGTGGCAGGAGACGCAGAGGGGTCATTCCACGTGCCGCAGTTTAAAAGAAAAAGAAGTGTCAAACAGCGTGGAAAAGTGATGTAATTACATAATCAATTCTTGGCAAATGCCCCAGACGCAACAACAACAATAGCTTCGGTTTCTACATTGTGGACACTCCCAGCGCGTTGCTCAAATACAAACACGTAACAACTGCGACAGTTGTTAGTTCACGCTTGTCCTGTGTACACCTATGCGTCCTTTTCGAGCGTTCTTCTTTGCGCTGCGGCGGCGCGTTGCAAGTTTCGAGCTGCTTGTCGCTCTTCGTGTGACAAACTAATTTCTTGCTATCGTATACATTGCTTCGCCCTAGTGGCGAAACTGTGACTTTTTTTGTGCTGTTTGTATCACGATTGTTCTGTGGCATCTGTGAATGCACCGCGGAGCTTCGAAAAGTTCAGTGCCAGAATTTCTTTTTGAATTTTACTTAGGTTAGGCACAATTTAGTTGATGCTTTTTTTTTCAAACTATATGACCTCGATCGATGAACGGAGTTTATTGGAGAGCATATTCACAGCGAGTGCGAAGTGATCCTGACAAAGTAGTCTCACAGCGTTTGGTTCCTCCGCGTTCTTGGGCTCTAGGATACGGGTGAAGTATTACTTACTTACTCGACGGTGCCGGGTTATTAAACTCGGAGCCACCGAGCACACACAAGTGCGGCCTTTGAAGGTGTGCAGGTGACATGCGTATTCGTATGCGCCGCTTTCCAGTAACTGGTGCTCTTTCGATCATGGGATTGTTGGTGATTAGCCGTTTCCGATATAGCGATCTGTTGTTTTATCGAGGTGACTTCTCATGTCACGTTTCCACAGAGAACACGGAGGCGACAAGAAAAACATCTTTACTTTACATAGGCCCGGCTACGACTGATCCGTCTTCAGCGGCAGCGCCAGCTCGAGCCCTGAGCGTCATCGCGCCCTGCCCAATCATCGTTCTCTTTTTAGGAGCTTGCTCGGCAAGCTTCTTAAGCTCGCGCCTTGTCCGGCGGCGGCGGCGGCGATGGCGCCGATGGCGGCGGCGTGTACACGCCGCTCCAGGCGCCGGCTTTGCGGTGATTTCAAGAATGCTCACTAGATGGCGTTGCCGCTCAAGGCGACTCAAACCACTCTCGGCACGTGCGCTTCCTTTCTCTTCACCGGGAGCTCACGCAGGGAACACTCTTCGTTACCGCTCGGCCGCATGAACACGTATATATAATGTATATAATTTATGCATCATAAAGCAATCATCTTTAAAGGAAAACGAGTGCCCGAGCTCATCGAAGGACGCCCTTCTTGTACTTTGCAAAAGAACATCTCTTGTGTATATATAATGTATATAGTCTATCAAAAGTATTTAGTGCATTGTCACATTTAAGAGGTGACAGAGAAAATGTGGCAGAAAGAAGAAGCAGAAGACGACAAGCATATGACGTAAGAGAACGACATCTGAAGAAGAGAAAGACGACGTTGAAGGTATAAAGGAGAAGGTGACGTGTGCATAGGGGCCCTGGGTATTCCATCGTGAGCTGGACACGAGCGTCGCCGGCCTGTGTTCCGGGCGCTCCAGCTCTTGTTCTACGGCAACGCACCGTAGACTCCGGCTGGCCAAAGGACCGGAAGGCGAGCACGAGGACCCGCAGCGGCCTGGGAGCGCCATCGGCTTGTGCTCCGAGCGTCCCATCCTACGGCACCGCACCGTAGGCCTTGTCTGAGCCAGATCCTGTCCCTGGGAGACGTGGGCCAGCACAAGTACCTGCGACGTGCAGGTCACTGAACTCGGAGCCTCCCAGCGTCTACGAGAACACCAGTTCGCGTTCCTCGCCAGAGAAGGACGGTGCCACCGAGTTGGACGCCGCCGCCAACGCCCGTGCCACCCGCAACGCCTCGCCTTCTCATGAACCGGCACACGACGCCGTGAGTTGCGCAGGTGACAAACGCTTCGTACTTTTGTTTGTAGTCTGTATAAGAGCTTCATTTTGTGATGGTCATGTAGAGTGTTCCTTTTTCACATTTGTTGTTATTCTAGGGTTAATGTGTGCTTTACTTTAGTGTGCAATTAAACATGTGTGTTGATACCGCTCCCGCCTGGTCTGTTCTCTCTGTCCGACCGATGTCCGGAGATCCGTGACATGCATCCAAAAGTCAATGAATAAACGTTGTGTATGTAATGTATATATAACAACGTTCTCACGTCTATATATGATGGTAGGAGATGTGTACGGAGGATTCGCGGGTTACCCGATCATCTCCGAGCAAGCTCCTCTAACATCATTCCCTTTGTGGATATGGCGGTGAATGTTTTTGTTCTTCGCTAGCGCCCCCATACTACACAGCCCGCATTCTTCGAAGTATAGTGCGTTTACAGCAAATGCGGACCTCTTGCAGAGGCATCGCACTTCGAAGTGCTCTAATATAGGAGGCGCATTTCTACAGCAAAAAAAAAAAAGAAAAGCGGATTTGAATATATATAAGCCCTAGCCTGCAATTTGCCTCTCGTACACCTTCACCTGACATTTCCAAATCAGTGGGAAGTTATATGAAAGCGCAAAAGCTTTTTTTCCTCGCCTCAAGCAAGCCGCGCCAACAGCGCGGCAGCCTTTCCGGATGGATGGATGCTATGAGCGTCCCCTTTATAACGGGGCGGCGACATGTCTGCCACCAGGCTCGAAAAAAAAAGGCAAAAAAACAAAAACTTCACTCTTTCATGTTGGCCTAATGCTTTATGTACATTGATTAAATCTATGTTATTATATTACAAAAAATATAAATTCACGGTCCATCTCTCTGCCTCTTAAGGCAGAATGACCTTATTTTTCCCTATTATTTATTTTTGTACTTTATCTCTACTTTTTTGCCACCAATACTCTAACCGTCTCTTACTTATTTCTATCGCGGACGTGTTCAGCTTTCCATTGTTGTCCCTAAAACCCAAGGCTTCATGTAGACTCGTGCCCACACGTATACTTGGGTGAATATCGCCACATTCAATCAGCACATGTTCCATCGTTTCCTTAGTTCCCCCACAGCATGTACATTGTTCTTCTTCGTTACTGAATCTCGCTTTATAGCTACGCGTTCTAAGGCAACCCGACCTTGCTTCAAACAGTAAAGCGCTTCCCCTTGAATTATAAAACATTTCCCTCCTTATTTCGTTTTTTCCCTTTCGGTAGTTACTGAGAGCCGGCTTCTTTTCCATCGCTGTCATCCAATAAGTCCTCTCCACCTCTCTGACCTTCCGCTTAATGCTCCTTTTTGCGATGTCGCCCGCACAGCTAGCCGTACATTTACTGCAAGAGAATCGACATTTGGGCTAGTTGGTTGATATGCATGGTATGGCTGTTATTAAGCGCACTTCAACGAAGACAAACGAGAAATGAACACAAGACAAGCGCTTTACTGCAAGCGCTTGTCTTGTGTTCCTTTCTCGTTTGTCTTCGTTGAAGTGCGCTTAATAACAGCCATACCATGCGTACATTTACTGGTGAGCCTCCTAGTTCTTTTTCTCCACTGCGTGTCAATGTTTTTTCTATACAAATACCTGAAAACCTTCCCTGCCCATGTACTCTCCTTCATTTTCCTCAGCCTCTCTTCGAATCTCATTTTGCTCTGAGCTTCCCTGACTTCAAAGGCTGTCCATCCCATATCACCCTTTAGAGCCTCATTTGTCGTCTTCCCGTGAGCGCCGAACGCGAGGCTTCCCACCGTCCTTTGATTTACATCCATTCCTGATTGCACCTCTGACTTCATGCACACCACTGAGTTCCCAAATGTAAGCCCCGGAACCATGTCAACCAGCCCTCGAAGCACCTCGTACCTATTGTGTCCCCATAAAGCTCTGTGCTTCATAATTGCAGCATTCCTCTTTCCCTTTGCTACCGATGCTTTCTCTTGCACATCCATATATCTATCCCCCCTCATTTACCCATACTCCGAGGTACCTGTACTCGCTTACCCTCGGTATTACTTGACCCTGTATTAAGACCGCATGGTCTTCGTGATCATTGGATACCATCAATCCACATTTTGTTGCACTAAATCCTTGTCCTAGAGCCTTGTATTTCCTTCCGCATTTATCTGCCAGTCGCTGTATATCATCTTGACTGTCCGCAAATAAGACAATATCATCAGCATAAAATAGACCTGGAAGCTTTTGCTCAACCATCGTGCCGACCTGTTTGTGTGACAAATTAAATCCAATGTTGCTACCTTCTAGTGCTTTTTCCATCCTCACCATGTACAGCATGAATAACAGCGGGGACAAAGGACATCCCTGTCTCAGCCCCTTGCTAATTTCAACGCTGTCCTTGCTACTTATTCCTTCCCATTCTACACAAACTGTATTTTCTTGGTATATCTCCCACAAAAGCTGTATACAGTCGTCACCTATGCCCACTTCTTTCAATATATCCCACAAAATTTCCTGATTAACGTTGCCATACGCCCCAGTGATGTCTGGATAAGCTACGTATAAGGGCCTGTTTTCTATTTTAGATATTTCTATACACTGGGTAAGAACAAACAGATTATCGTCTAACCGCCTGTCGATTCGAAATCCATTCTGAAGTTCTCCCAAAATATCATTTTGTTCTACCCACGCTTCTATTTTTCATTTTACTGCCTGCATCGCCAACCTGCATAGCACCGATGTAATGGTTAGCGGTCTATACGAGCGAATGTTATCCTTTTCTCCCCTGCCTTTATAGATTAAGTCCATTCTACTTTTTCGCCAACTGTCCGACCCTCAGTGGCGAGCGCCGCGGTAGGGAGGAGGAGCGGGCCACGCCCACCTCTGAAATTACGCTTTCTCCGTGAGATTGGGACGGCCGGAGAGAAACCCGCCGGCGCATCTGATTTTGTTCGCTCAAGCGACGGCTGAGAGCAGAACGGTCGCGGCGCGCGAATGCCCTAGTCACGTGGTTTTTTTCTTGTATTTCGCGGGCTTTCTTTATCGCAAATAATCCAACGGGGGTTTCTGAAGACGCTCTCGAACTTTTCAAGTCCCATTTCTGGCCAAAAGTCAATATATGGCGAGTTAGTTAATTAACCCTAATTCACAACTTAGTTAACCACGAAGCTAAAGATTGTCTGTAGTGCGCAAGATAGCTGCGACCAATATTCAAGTTATTTCACACACCTGCCTCAAATATTAAATTTTTTAACCCTTGGCTAAAGATAGCTTGGACACCCGGTATAACTGCGGTAGTATTACGTGTCAAATCATCATATGGTGATGAGGAGCACCGTAGTGTAGGAATACGGCTTAATTTCGACCAACTGCGGTTTTTTAACGTCCACGCGAACATAAGCACACGGGTGTTCTTTGGATTTCGCTCCCATCGTCGCCGTGGCCAGGAGTCGAACCCGCGCCATCGAGCTCAGTAACACGACACCCAATGGCTAAGCTACCACAGAGGGTGAAAGCACACAAAGAGAAATTGGCAGCAAAGTCTCACCCAGCGTTTATTCCAGTCTGGATAACAATGGTCAGACACGTTAAACTGCTTCATCATTGCACATTTCTGATCAATAAGCCAGTGACTTCTGTGAATTAAACCGCAATTCTCAATCACATGCGTTTTGAATTACTTTTGCCAGCACTGAGAATTAGGACGAAATTATGCACGCGTGCAGCATGTGTTTCTCGTCCACAGTATTGTGCTTTGCGAGCGAAACTTAACACAAAACATTTTTCTTGTGACAGCTGTGCACTGCTCAGTAGACTCTTATTAACACTTTCGCTCACCCTTGTGAAAAGAGTATTCCAAATCCGAAGCAATACCAGAGTCATTCAATATTTCTTGTGGTCACGAATCTTCGCCATCACACTATGGGCGAGGTGCGTACGCTTCTCGAAAATGCCGCAACGCGGCGCCGTTGCGCCACAGAGGCGACCGTCCGCGCCGTGCGCATATTATAATACTCACACAGTGCGATACCAGCTGCTGAGTATG
>JALIZH010021734.1:0-30802 GCA_030522465.1 Rhipicephalus appendiculatus | reverse complement strand
AAATTGCGTGCAAGTAGACCTGCACAGACGTCGCCTCTCTCGTTTTATGAACTTTTCAATCGCAGTGAATGTATATGTTTACGAACTGCTCCGTCCACAAGGTCCAACGAGGCCTAAACAGCAGTTGCGACGTATGTACAGACACGTGGATGCGATTATATCGTGAAAAACCAAAGAAATGTTTGTTGTTGTGGTTCAATAGCTGCCCACTTATGGGAAGGCCGGCTGCATTAGAGACGTCTGTCCTAGCACACCGTGGAATTGGAATGTTCCGACCCCCCCCTCCATTTTCTTTTGTAAACACGTGCGCATATTCCTCGAAGAATTAACACACTAGGTGTATGTATATATATATATATATATATATATATATATATATATATATATATATATATATATATATATATATATATATATATATATATATATATATATATATATATATATATATATATATATATATATATATATATATATATATATATATAAAGAACCCGCACGAATGAAAACAGGAGAGCCGAAGCCCGAACAATCATACACACGCGTCAGATTTAATGTGAAAGTTAGTAGTAGTAATAATAATAATAATAATAATAATAATAATAATAATAATAATAATAATAATATTATTATTATTATTATTATAGTAATACTTTATTGACATCTTGCAAAAGCATCGATACAATGTTGGCCTGCCAAACGTTGCCAAGGCGCAATGAAACACTCCTATGAGCACAACAAACGAATGGAATATTTTAATGTTTGCGCGGTTTTTGATACATTTATCAATTTCGCGATATTTCTAATAATAAGACTGATAAGCCATAGTCTTTCGTTCATTTACTTGGCGTTAACATAGAAGACGTAAACCATTGTGGCCCAATAACTTATGGAGCATACTCAAAGAAAATGGCAATGTTTAATTTTATGCGTAAAGCATTTATGTATACTGCCTGATGCTAGTTCTCGACGTTCTATTCGTATTTTTAATTTAAACAAGAAGAACACTTACGCATCAGTTATAGCGCAAGAGCTAATGAAATTTAAAGGTCAACTCGCAAAAGAGAATGTAAGGAGGCAAGAAAGTGCGCGTGTACTTTCGTTTCTATAGGCTTATAAAATGAACCTCAATTGCAGCTCAATCTACGCCTCAGGACTGGCCTCTTCTGAAACGCGAAATGCATGGTGATTAACACAGATATGCATAGCAAATTTACGATCACAGCCACGTTCCAGAGTACCGCTTGAGCGTAGCGGAAAAAACTCGACTGTCGGTTTCATAGGTGGCACTCATTGCAAACATGTTTTGGAAGAACTCGGCAAAGTGGTCGAAACATTTAATTTTTTTGTTCACTGCACACCCAAAGTAGCGATGATGCCCAAGAGAAATTACAGCGTCCTGCAGAAAAATTCTTCCCTGAATTCCAAGAGGCTGCGCAGGAAATTTCTGAACAAAAATATATGAGTACGAATAATGCGAGAACGAAGCACCGGAAACAAGTGTATATCGAGCTGTGCTCGCTTTGTAAACAGTTCTATAAGGAACGCTATTCTACGGAATGCCTTCCACGCGCGCGCGGACGCCCACAGTTTGGCATTCGTCGCACGCGCTGTTGGCCCCGCAGCGATACAAACGCAGTTTCAAGGGATGCAGCCGAGCAGGACTGTCGTCGCCGATGGCGTGGAATTTTCTTGGCGTGTTTTCTTTAGCTACACTGCATTCGTCCCTAAACGATGTGGGATTTAAGAGCCTATTTTGCCTACAGCGACGCGCCATGACATGCATGTGCGCTTGGGTAGAGAGGCAGGAACGCTTCTATAGCTTCTATAGCGTGGGCATCACTCCATGCCTCAGTTCCTAGACGTGACCTTGAGGCGGTGGCCTATCGGAGCGCAACTTTCACGCGCCCTTGTATACGCGCACACATTTGTGAGAACGCGTACCTGATTGCTTTTCAACTGAGGAAGTACTTTTTCATTGTCAAGTGTATGTAAAAACCCACAGGGTCCACTATGCATTCATTGAAGACGAATCAAATGCGAAAGACATATTCTCAGTTGATGTGTGGGTCCTACCGCGTCCTCCTCTGAAAGCTCTCCGCACCTAACGGGGTTTTGCGCTAGTTTCCGTGAATGACCCACCTTTGAGCAAGCGAGGACGTCATGTGACGTCACACTGATGACATGATGATGTCATAATAACGTCACAATTGTTGGCCATCCTTGAAGTCATGTGGTGACGTCATCGCATGACAATTCCTTGCATCACTCGCGTTCACGCCACCGCGACGCCGACAGTCAAGTTTCACGCTTGACGGGGAATCAAAGGCTTTCGCCTTAAGAGCGGCCTGGTTAGGCATTACGGACAAGCGCTTGCACCGCCTGCAACTACAGAGCAACGCACAAAGAAAACAAGACGTAAAGCGCAAACAAACGGAAACATAAAAAGTATCGTGCCATAGCAATACTTTCTAAAACTGTAGACGTAATCGGGAAGGTTGCATAGAGGGCAGCGCGGCCTGGCAAAGTTTGCAGGAAGAGACATTTTGCGGGATGCGACTGAACTTTCCGCACTCGCTGGTAGAATCCCGCCCGAATGCGCAACGCGAGCCATTGTTGTGGCTACAGTAGGGATATCTTCTGCTCGCACAGCTATCCACTGACGACCATCAATTCAATTACCTTTCGGTATAGGTCCTGTAAGCAAATGCTAAAGCTTTTAATCATCTGACCAAGGCCTCTGGCCACCTCAGTTCGTAACAAGCGCGACCCAGAAAGCACAACACCATACACTGTAAACGCAAACTAGCCGAATTGGGCGTTTTAAGGGCTTAATACTACCTTCATTTGGGACCGTACTCCCTTAGGGAGTATTAAGATCGGTGTGATAAAGTTCTGCGTCCTCAATTTTACTTCCTTGAGAAATTATGGGGACAAAAGGTGGAAGAAAGGAGGTAAATTCACGATCTGACGCCATTTTTTCAAATGGAGTTCAAGGACAGAAAACTCCTATTTCACTTTCTCGAGCATATCTTCCCTTTATTTTATGCGAAGCTATAGTGCCTTCAGTGCTGGCGTGCATGTGTGCAACTGCGCGGGCGAAAGAAGGGTTTCTCAAAGTGCTTAATAAATTCATGAACCTGCTAATGAACGATTGCTTCGTCTCGTCGACTGATGCACATTGTTGTACGGAATGCACACTACCGCTGGGCTCGGTTTCACGATGCATTTCGACCACAGAATGACTTCGCTTATGTTGTTTTACCATCAAATCGAAGTTAAACTAAAAGTAGGAGCGTGTGCACCCTCGATGTGGCCTATCGGCACTGCATGCACACTCAGTATTGGCCTCGAGGAGTTACGGAGTCGCCCTCTATCGGGCGCGCCTCGATTGCGTGCTAGGCATGCAGGATACCGCCGCACGCTCCCTATAGGATTTGCTGTCGGCGCTCTACAAAACACCTCGCGGAAGCGCTCCAGGACATTTCTGTGCGTACTTTCGAAACGAAATATGTTCTTTACTGTTAAAATAATAATTCTCGACAAAAATAAAGCACAACATAGTTTACAGTCGCTGTCTCTTTGCGGAAAACGGAGCGCCCGCTTCACGCGGTCACCGCGATGGAGACCCCTGAACCGGCTTCTTCCGTGAAATGTAGCCAGTCGCTGAGTGCAAACTATGTGAAATATTTTGTTAGAGTAGACGCCTGTATACCTAAATGGAGCATAACAGAAGCCTCAAGCCAGTGATCGCACGGGTTCGCGGCGACCGACGGAGCTTTTGCATGTATGAGCGTCTGCATGTATATGTTCGTACTGATGGTTTCGCTTTCGCTACGAGCGTGTTTTGGCGCCGTGCCGTGAACTTTAGGTCGCAAAATATGAGAATTTGTGAGCACACGAAAACCATTGTTGCGCGGACGCTATCAGAGCAGTTCTTTTTTTTTTTTTTTTTTTTTTGTTACAACTACGACTTCGGCGCGCCTATTTGGCAACTTGTGATGTCCCGTACCGACGATTCAACGTTTTTTTTTTTTCGGTCAAAATTAATGCATGTTTCAATGTCATTTGACATGTTGCCTCGCACTGCATATAGATCGGTCTTCTAAGCGAGCAATAGCCGCTGCTCCTGTTATTTCGGTGTGTTCGTTTCGTTTGGTGGTCGCACAAAGCGTGAGACAATGCGATGCCTTTTTTAATATGTTGCTTAATTATCGTTCCCTTTGCATTCCACTGAACTTGCCACGCTCTGCCATCAACAAATTCATAGACCAAAGCTTCACCACTTCGAGATTGCTGATGGAAGGAGAAGTGGTCTACGAGGCCATGTAGTAGCATACAACGCCAAGGAAGCGAATGAAGATACAGTGACGTTCGCCGCACTTGTTCTCCAAACGTCGATGTGAACAAGGACCGACCTGAACTTGAAAAAGCGGTGAAAGAAAAAGAAGTTATTGCAGCAAACTGCAGCTGCAAAGCAGGGTAACAACAACACGTAAAGAGTGAAATGCAAAATTTTAATGCCCAGCATTATTTGGCGAGTTGCCCAGCAATTAGGGAAGTATGTCGAGTCTAACGCCAACAGCGCGGCATCTTTTCCACATAAATAAATAAGGCTCCAAAAAAATTGTATGGGTTTGGATAGGCCCAACTTGAGTTTGGGAATGGCACAAGTAAATTTGGGCTTTTTAGCACGTAGCGTTTGCGTCATGAGAATGTACGATTGACTGAAAGAATGTTATTGCCAACATAAATGCAGCACACATCAGCCGCAGCAATTGACTCGCTCGCTATGTGCATCTGCCAGCAAACGTCGCGTATAGGTTATGAAGGCGAAAGCCTTCGATGCCTCATCAAAAGCGAAGATTGACCGTTGGCATCCCGCCTCGTCCGCGTCGGCACGAGTAATGGAAAAAAAAAATCACCATCACGTGATGACGTCACCATATGTCGTCAACATGACGTCACATATTGCACAAATTTGTGAAGACGTCATGACGTCGCCATGACGCCATATAACATGATGTCACATGATGACGCGTTCACACGACATGGTCGCTTTGCACAGCCTCCATGATCGGTGGGCCGATCACGGAGGCATTGCAAAACCTCGTTAGGTGCACAAAGTTTTTTGGAGTGGGGCGGGGAAAATCAATACATTGACAAGAAGCAAAAGAAGGTGGCTTTCGCCTCCGGTCATCTTAGGGGAATGCACAAGGAACCTTGCGAGTTTTTAAATCCAACGTATCTAAACAATCACTCAAGTATCTGCAGCCCATATTGTCGACGCTGGGCATGGGGCCGACGATCTAGAGGTCGCACAGGAACGTTCTGAGATGGTATCGCAGGATGCAAAAGGCAGCGCCTTTTCCATACTGCGGTAGATAAGCACCATTAGCCGGTGGGGAGCGCGCGCGGGCGATCGTCGCAGTGCGCACTTTCTGCTACTCAACATCACAGCCCCGACGCAGCAGCGAAAATCGTCGTCGCGGAAGTGCTTGTTGTACACATGACTCGTAGTCTATCGCTGCTTGCCGGTTCTTAGCACCACAACCCACTGTTCACGCAGTTTCTTGACCGACGGTCACCGGTGCAGGCTTATACCGGACTTCGTTGCGTACGTCCGGCACTACGGCACCGAGCAGAGCATATTCATCGCTTTCGGAGGCAGCCACTCCTGTTACAATAGGTTCAGTTGGGTTCAAAATGCGAGAAAACCTCGGTATTCGTACCGACCGCAGCGCAGGTGAAGCTTGAAACTCATTTACAAAGCACGCGGCAGCGCTCCGCCAGCAGCCGACGCGGCCGCCGAGACCGCGTGATCCTGCCAAGCACGTCACGCCGACGGTGCCGCCGGCGTTTCCAGTGGTGGCCCTCGAGGCCAATACCCCTTTGGATGACGAATTGGGCACAGGCAGCGTGCCTCAACGGACGGAATAAGATCCGGTGTTGAAAGAGCCCGGCGAAAAAAAATGAAAAAAAGAGAAACGAAAGAAAAAAAGCCGGCAGATCCCACGCACTGTGGGAATCGATGTAATGCGAAGCAGCCAGGAAGGAGCAAATCATGCTTTACATAATTTGCATGTCATGTTTTAGATGTTACGACGTGTCATTTGTGTTCGTCATACAGTCACGTCGCGATATACCAATTTTGGTGTATGTCAAGCTAGCGAACTGGACGCAAGCGCACCATGAGCGTGGCATGTAAATGGCATTGTAGATGACATGCATGCCAAGATTTTCATGTTACCACCTGCCACTTATGTTCGTTATACAGTCATGTCACTCAATACCAAATTTGGTGTATATCAAGCTAACGAAACGGCCGCGAGCGCGCCATGAGCGTGGAATGCAAGTCATGACGCTCATGACATGTCATGATTTCCATACTACCACTTGTCATTTATGTTCGTCATACAGTCATGTCACTCAATACCAAATTGTCATTTATGTTCGTCATACAGTCATGTCACTCAATACCAAATTTGGTGTATATCAAGCTAACGAAACGGCTGCGAGCGCGCCATGAGCGTGGAATGCAAGTCATACATGTCGCTCATGACATGTCATGATTTCCATATTACCACTTGTCATTTGTGTTCGTCATAGAGTCACGTCACTCAATACCAAGTTTGGTGTATATCAAGCTAACGAAACGGCCGCGAGCGCGCCATGAGCGTGGCATGCAAGTCATTTCGCACATGACAAGTCATGATTTCCATATTACCCCTTGTCATGTATGTTCATCATACAATCATTTCACTCAATACCAAATTTGGTGTATATCAAGCTAACCAAACGGCCGCGAGCGCGCCATGAGCGTGGAATGCAAGTCATGTCGCACATGACAAGTCATGATTTGCATATTACGACTTTTCATTTATGTTCGTCATACAGTCATGTCACTGAATACCAAATTTGGTGTATATCAAGCTAACGAAACGGCCGCGAGCGCGCTATGAGCGTGGAATGCAAGTCATGTCGCTCATGAAGTCATGATTTTCATATTACCACTTGTCATTTATGTTCGTCATACAGTAATGTCACTCAATCCCAAATTTGGTGTATATCAAGCTAACCAAACGGCCGCGAGCGCGCCATGAGCGTGGAATGCAAGTCATGTCGCACATGACCAGTCATGATTTCCATATTACGACTTGTCATTTATGTTCGTCATACACTCATGTCACTGAATACCAAATTTGTTGTATATCAAGCTAACGAAACGGCCGCGAGCGCGCTATGAGCGTGGAATGCAAGTCATGTCGCTCATGAAGTCATGATGTTCATATTACCACTTGTTATTTATGTTCGTCATACAGTAATGTCACTCAATCCCAAATTTGGTGTATATCAAGCTAACGAAACGGCCGCGAACGCGCCATGAACGTGGCATGTAAATCATACTTTTCATGATAAGTTAGTCATGATTTTCATGATATGACCAGCTATTTATGTTCGTCATACAGTCATGTTATATCATAAAAAATTTGGTACAAATCCCATTAACGATACGGCCAGGAGAGCACAAAGTCGTAGGCGGCTAGATAGATAGATAGATAGATAGATAGATAGATAGATAGATAGATAGATAGATAGATAGATAGATAGATAGATAGATACGCTCAAACTCGCCGAAGTTCGCTAAGAAATGCTTCGCATTTAAAACGCGACTCTCCTCAAGCGGCTGCTCTGACAGGGACGAAGCGCCTTTGACCTTCGAACGGCGGCGATAAGAGCGGAACAACCATCGCACGCATGCGCGCGCGGAGGGGAAAAAAAGATAGCAAAAAAGAAAGAAACGCGAGAAGAGAGTCTCGAGAAATGACAGCGGTTACTACCGCAGGCTGGCCCCAGCGGCGTGCGTGAGTGGTAGCGAAGCGAAGCGGTCATGGGATAACGTCGGTTTTGTGAAGGACGCCTTTCAACTACCCTGCTATGCGTCGATCATGTGTGCACATTTCATGCCGGCAGCCTTACTGTGTTCTCGTCGCGGGACGTGCAATGTGTGGTTTGACGACAGTGCAACGTGCACTGCGTGTGCAATGGTGTGGCAATGGCCCGGTGACTCAAGCGGGCAGCAGCTGATGGGCGCGCCGCGTTCGCGGCACATTCAGGAACACAAATGGTACGTAATTCTTATGTTTACTCAGTTTGCGCGACATTGTCGCTTGGGCAGCAGTAGGTGCTGTTCTGCACATTGCGTCGCGTCAAAAGTGCAATGAAAAGCGAAAAAAGAAATGCCATTAAGCTCACATAACAACGATGTGTGATGCGTGTTTCGAATTGGCTGACCGCTTGGCGTGGCCAGCCAATTCAAGCGATTGCGCCTTAAAACTGAATGTTTGTACGACATATAATTTCCTTGCTTGCGATAAAGCATGAATGAAGCAGTGCTTCCAGGGAGTATACACTTAAGCAAGAACAAAAAAAAAAAGACAGCTGTTATCACGCTGTCATGTGGTAAAACGTGCATTAAGGCCAGATTTGTTTTCTATTTATTCTGTTCTCATGCGCAGATTACGAGCAAGTAAGAATACTTTTTGACGACAATTTTGCATTGGGCACTTTGTCCGTCTCCTACACAAAAAAGTTAAGTTGCATATCAAGGCACATTGACATCATGAGCTTGTATACATTTAGCTAGAAAGAATAAGTCATGTTAATGACACATTACGATGGTCATATGTGTAAGACATGCGATGTGTAGACAGTGTGTTTTCTGAAGCACATGCATTTTATGGTATGGTCACTTCATTAGTCACATATCAGCACTAGAACTTGCCAAGGTTACATGTGCATATTAATGGAATTTAGGAGATGTGTCACTTGTGCAAGGCTAATTTAATCACATTGATATAGGTCAGTTGAATCTGTTGAACCTCGTTGTTGAATCACCTTGTTCCTTCCCTCTGGTTATTTTGTTTTACTTTTTGTTGCCATAGTGTTTATGATCAGCACACAGTATTCTGACTGTTGACACAATTTCTGACAAGGTAAACAGGCTCTTTGTCCACGTCTTCTATTGTCGTCATTACAAGTGCACTGTTTAATTTTGCCATGAATCAATACCAAGTCGCCCAATCTTCAGTCCTAAACAGAACAGCTGTGGTTGATGAAGAAGCTAGTGTTCCATGTGTTGTAAGTGACAATAACTGTTGATGCGTAACGTCCCAAAACCACCATACGATTATGAGAGACGCCGTAGTGGAGGGCTTCGGAAAGTTAGACTGCCTGGGGCTCTTTAACATGCACCTAAAGCTAAGTACGTGGCGCTCAAGCAGTTACACCTCTATTGAAATGCGTTTAACTCCAAGGTTAATCATACTAAAATTTGCACCCCTTTACACTACAATGCTAACTTCACTGACAGCTAGGACTACTCGAATGATGGTACACAGGACAAAAGTACACTTCTGGTGCTGTATCGCATTTCATTACAGTTGTGTACTTTTTGCGCTCTGTACTTTAAGTGAAAAGTTCACAAGAAACTACTTAGCAGCATCTCACTAGTGCATTTGTTTCGTGTTCTGTTTAAAGGTCTGCAATAGTATAGTCAAGTGTTAGTCTTTACCAAGACATTCATATTTCTGGATATGGAAAGCTTAATGGACTTCTATTATTTTCAGGAAGACATTTCTGGCAAAGCTGCAAGAGTTGCTTACCCACTTGTTTGTGTACAAGACACTCTATTGTGGGAACACTCCCCTGTGCCTCACTCTACACTAACGAGGACCTGAAGTGTAATGCAAACCACAGAAAGCTATACACACTTAGTGCGAAAAAAATTACAAAAATAAAGAACCATGCACTCACAGAATGAGTATGAACGTGACTAAAAACGCCATACACGTGTTAAATTTCAGTTGCTAGTACTGCGTTGTCCTGTTCCCTTCATTTCTATTTGTATGTGTGTTGCTGTTTTGTTTTCACACTTTAACTATGAACTCAATTCCTGACTGCTTTACAGGCTCTTTAGATTCGTGGTCAAATTCTATTCAACCACATGACATAGCAAGCCCTAGGATCCAATATGCCAAGCCACCAGCCACTACTTGTAGGAAATTTTTAATTTTAGGCATGTGATTGCCTAATTTCAAGTTGACTTTGCAGCCATGGTAGTGGTATTAACTTTCAATGTGGTAATTATGTGCAAGCCATGAAGTGAGGAATTAAAGATGAACTTTTTAGGTTGCAGATGACAGTGGCTGGCATGGGAATATTGTAAACATAGCTGTAGTAATTATGTATAATAGAAGTATTGGTATATTGCAGTTGTGTGATAATGGCGACAAATTCCCAAGTATACTTTCTAGAAAACTGCGTTCATTTTCAGATATTTGTGAGTAAGTATGTCCAGCCATATATGAATGCAATGTTGTCATTTTGCTAGCATGGCTGAACGCCTTTACAAATTGTGGTAAGTGGATCTACAATCAACACCACAGGTCTATTTTGGACTTTTCTGCAGAAAACAGGACTGTATGATGATGTGTGACATGTTTTGATGCCATAGGGCAAACTAATTCAATTAAAATCTACAACATGCCTCCCTGCATGGTTGCATATTTCTTAAAAGTAATGCTAGCCTTACTGTACTTCCTTCATGTGCAGGCTGACACCAAGTTCCTTGTAGATCCAATTTCTCTGGATTGTGTTTACATACTAGCACTGTGAAGTGCACATGCCAGTGTGCATTATGATGAGATTTGCCACACTACCTTCATGTTGCTTTACTGTTGTGAATTATATGTAGTGCTTGGGCTGTACTGTATACGTTCTTAGTGTTTTGTATTGGGTGTAGGTTCTGTGCAAGAAGATGGAAATATACATACGCTTACACTGACATGAGAACTGCTACTGTTTTGATTCCAATAAAATATTGCGAACACTGTTTTTCTTATCATTCTTATCACAGCTGTTTCGTTGAAGAAGACGGCAATACTACATTTGTTTATTCTTGCTACATCATCTGTGCAAGAGGAGTGCCACATACACATGGACATTCACAAGGGCGAAGTGCATGTGCATTAACTTTTTTATTTAACGGGAGACCTGTCACCGCTAATTTGTGGTGGTTGTACTTGACATTGGGGCATGCTTATGCATTCGCTTTAATGCATTTGTGTGATGTTTAACGATGAAGGTTCAATTAGTAAGATTGTAGGTAGTCTCCGAGTGTGAAAGCGACTAAATACTGAATTTGAGTTAGAGAATCACTGTGTGCCCCGCGAAAGTGCGAGTTGCGAATAAGTGCTAATTGTGGATGTAGATTATCGTTCAGCTACTCTGAAGGCGCTGCTGCACCTCCGTTTGTTTGGCTCGCGAGAGTACGCGCGCAATAAATGCACTTAGTGTAGGCGCGTGACAATATCCTTGTAACTCGGGCATCTGCATAGGCGTGCACACGGGGAGGGGGGGGGGGGGGTCTGCCCCGTGCATTGACTTAATAGGGAGGGTGCGTGCAGCGACGAGCCTTCGTCCGCTCCCCCCTTCCACCTAAAAAGGCACCCTGCGCACGCTTGTGGGCATCTGCGGGAGTAACTTTTATATGCTATGGGAGTCGTAGCGGTGAGCGCGCCGGTGGATGAGGAGAACGATCGACACAGGCACGCTCGCGGCTCGCGCTTAGGGGCCGCTGACAGTCAGTCGCGGCAGAGTTTTGAAATGATAAAGATGTGTTGCTCAGTGTTTCGTCCTCGTCTCTGAGGGCTTCCGTGCGGCGGGAGGCACAGACCCCAACAATGGAAACACAGGCGGTCTCGTACAGCTCAGAACACGCCGCTGCCATGGGACGCGTGCAGCTCGCGGCAGAAACAACGAAAATAGCTCCACATCATACGCCCATGGAATGCACATATGTTCGGCCATCTGAGGATACCTTTTGTCACGCTGGTATCCACGAATTTCGGGCTAGTGAAACAGTGTCGAAGTACTCAAGAGGGCACACGTTTACAATTTTTCTAGCGGCACGACACGACGAACCGAATAGTTCGAAGCTGAAGGTGTTTACCTTGGCCTTCGTGACGCCCCTGAGTTTATGTACTGGCCTAGCGAAAGCGCTAACACATGCCGATGCTACGAGAACAAATGTTTGAGGTGTCGCCGACAGGTTAGTAGCCGCTTTGTAGATATATACCCCCCGTGAAAAACTACGCAAGCTAGTGGTGGCGCTGTGGTGTAATTGATATGATGTTTGCTTTCAGTGCGTGTGGTCGCGAGTTCGATTCCTGTGTCGTGCGTGCTTGTATGCATATGTCATGTTTGTGCATGAATACATCAATGCCCATTTTCTAATAATGTCCTAGCGATGAATAGTTGCAAGAAATGTCTCTAAAACGCTATTATAGTGCCCGAAATACCTTTTTTTTTCTGGCCCTCTCTCGGGCCGCGTATAAAGGGGCGTTTTAAAACCTCTCAAAAGAAGCAGAAAAACTTCCAATGAACTCCGTTCAAGCCCCCCGAAATGAGTTAAATAAAAACACCATAGTTACCTCCCTCTTTTCCCTCTTTTGACTCCGTTTACTTTGTAAGCAAACCTTGTTAAGCCTTCTGCACCGCAAATCGACTGTGTATCTCGAAAACGGAGCTGTTTTATCGGCAGTATACGCTTAGCGAAGCCTCATTACTCAAATCTAAATCAAATACCAGCATTATTTGGGAGTGAATGAGTTTAATAATGCAGGCCGACGGCTAGAAAGATTCGAAGTGGACGGCGGTCGCTTCAACAGGCACCGCCATCTTGCCCTGCGTACCCCCCTTAACCCTTTCAGTCCCGAATTAACTATTTTCAATGTAAGCAACTAGTTTTTACATTTTGAGATGCGCATGGTCGGTAGTCCAAAAAAAAACTGAAAAAATATTTGCTCACACTTTTCAGTGAAGGGTAATTAATGGGACAATTAATTTAATAAATAATTATTATTTAATAATATTTCCACAATTTTTACTTTGTTTATTACTTAAAATGTTATTTAGACAGGATAGCATAATGTCCAATAGCCAAAATTCAAATTTCTGGCACAGAACTAAAATAAATGCCCCATCTCTGCACGGTGAAAGACGCTGCCTCAGCAAAATGCGCGAACAGCACAACCGCTTCTGTAATTTCTTCGCTCAGATGTGACCTCGCATTATTGTGTGTGCCCTGTTGACACCACATGTAGGGCAGACGCTAAATACGGGCTCTTGAGGAAGAACAACGCTTCTTTATCTTTACCCGATGCTTGCTGACTGACCTACATAATTTATGATTCCAAATGGAATCACCTGGGACTGAAAGGGTTAAAACCTCCTTTGGTAGGGGGGTTTTGCGTAGTACCTTTAGGATGCAAGTTAAGAGCCGGGCCCAAAACTCCCAAAAAGGCTCAAAGCCGTTTGCTGTGTAATGTTAACAACGATAACTAGAAGAGAGATGTACAAACTAAAGTGGTAATCACAATCATGCAACAGTGGTGATCACTATGGCACAAAGGGGTGATCAGAATGAAAAAGTGGTGATCCCAATGATATTAGCACGTTTCTGCATATGTGCATTTCTTTACATGAAAATATCACTGAAAGAAATTTGCTTAGTTCATTAGCAAGAAAGAAGATATCCTCGTCATTATATCATGATGTTGCATCGGACTAGTCAGAAGTAGAGCTTCTTCGTTAGGCCAACGAGAATCTCGACTTCTTTGTATAACAGTAAAAAACCCGTGCCTCTACACAGGTGCCCAATAAAAAGTCTAACTATGGGAAATGACTCAAAAATCAGTCGCCAATACACAATAGAAATAGAAATACAAAGTCAACAATACAAAATTCCAAACTTGGTATTACACGCATTCGACGTGCTTTCTATACAGTGTTATGGTCTTTTTCGTGCCTCTCCTCGTCATGAGCAAAAGCTACTTCGCCCAACTTTCTATTGTGCGTGAATTTCTTTTTCTTTTCCTATAAAGCTCACTGTAGCTTTTTTTTTTTATCGTGGCTCTAATCTTCACTAATCATATTATCAGAGAAAATGACAAGTCGGCACTACATGAAAGCACCAAAGTCTCCTGAACAACACGTAATTAAGAAAGTAAGCTCTAGGAATCCCGGAATATTTGTTTAATAAGCGAACAATATAACTGATACACGTATATTTCTCGCGATCTTAGTATTTACACCTGCTACATATGTCAGCATGCATCAACGTTTCAGTGCCTAATTTGCAAGGAAAAAATAGAAGAATAACTTGTGTGCATAATTGTTTCATCGGCGTATAATGCCTTAACAAATAAACGCAAGAAAAAACGCCCTATATATTTGATTTTTGCTCAGAAAGTTCGTTTTTTACGCTGAGATATCCACCTAACACTGGAAACCTTTTTACAACTGGACATTTTTACAACTGGAGGCCGCGCTGCAGCCGCTTTGCGAGCCCTCCGCTCCGCCGCCGCCTTGTCTTCTTCGTTGTTCATAACAGTAGTAGAGTGTAGCAGTGTAGCAGTATCGAAGAGCCATGTAAATCAAATGAGAGCACAGCTGCGCCACAAGCGGGAGCGGCGAGTACTAGCGTGGCTGCACCGGGGGAGTGATGTACAAGGCTCGACCTTAAGGAGCTTTGCCCCTAAAAGAAAATGTGTGGTCTGGAACGCGCTTATTCTTCATCGTCATCAGCGTCATCGTCTTCGTCATGGCGTATAATGGTTAGCTTGCATGTGCTGTGCCGTGATGGCAGCGTCATCGTCATCGCACTAGCGTGGCTACACCGGACACTGGGGGGAATGATGTACAAGCCTCGACCTTCAGGAGCTTCGCCCCTAAAAATGATTTACAGGGGTGATGATAAGCTGCTCGCACATTTTAAAAGACGAGCAAGAGGGCGCGAGAAGGATTGTTGCGGTTTCCTGGTTGTGTCCTGGTTGTCCCGAGTAAGGCACCAAGAGATGATTAATCATTCGAAGAAAGTACTCTATACCTCGCGACAACTTTCTGTGGCAGCACAGCCAAAGCTACGCAGCCGAATCACGCACTTTTTTATTACGCTTCTGCATGTAGTCCGTGAACGCTAACTTTTATATACTACGTAGCATAAAGGAAAACATGAAAACAAAAGATGTAGTTATTATGTTCAAGATAGTTGGCATTGTTATCAAAAAAGCTAATTCCGTGCGGGAGTTTCGTTTTTTGCTGTTTCTAATTTTCTGGTTTTCTGGTGTCATTTGACCTTTTTCCTGCCCCGGTAAACAATGATGGTGTCGTTCGGTTCAGCAAGTTCACATCGTGGCTTGGGAGCGAGGATGAGTGCGTGTTCGCTGGTGATTTGTATTCATCGAGCAGAAAGAAAAGAAGAGAGCTGTGCGTCGTTAAATATTTTGTTCCCCGCGTATGCTATCACGGAGAAAGAAGTTCTTTGCGAGTGATACCGTCAGCGCAAGTGGGTTTCTCATCGCAATAGCCACCTTGAAAGTGACACCGGCGACCTGTCTGTCTTCAGCAAGACTAGCTGCTTGAAAGCAAAATTGCGATTGGAAACTGTACGTAATAAGAATGACCCTTTTCATAAATTGCGTTCCATACGTGGTCGGCATTTCGGTTGCCTGATATTGCTGATACAATCACGCTAAAGATCGCGTACTATAACACCGTACCCGTCGGCGTCTACGGCGGGAGCGGTTCTTGGCGCTTTGCGATGACAGCGATTTCCGAGGATAAAATCACCAGTGCAAAGCTTCGTCTGGGCAACAGGCGCGTTTGCCGAAACGGCGTTCTTGACCTAGTAAGGAGTGCGTTTCACCCGCTTGGATTTACCACGGCCGTGGATTTACGAACGTGAGACGCCCGCCTGTCACCGATCGTGGCCAAGATATCTGCGACCCATCGATGCCTTCGCGTCCACAAACAAAATAACGTGAGCGTCTCCAGGAAGTTCATGCGTCTCCAGAAGAGGGAAAACGACGATACCGACCCTGTATTCCCTGAAATTCAGGACATGGTTTCTTGCTATTGCGTTGAATTCCCTATCACACAGATCCTGCTCGGCCGTGCCCCCCCCCCCCCCCCCCTTTTTTTTTCAGAAATAAATCTGACCGCTTCAATAAAGCTGCTTCCTCTGTTCCTTAGCAGTAAAGAATATTTTATTGTTTTGAAAAGAAAAAAGCCAAATGCAAGCATTACTGTATGGTGCTCACTTTACACGCGGGCTTGAACCGCTGGCAGGTTAGCGTTATGCTGGAATTCGCCGAACACAGCAATGATTTCATGTATGTTTCCTTCACTGCTCCGTTCATAAGTATCTCAAGGCTTGTCATAGCTTTCCATTAAAGGTACATATAACCTATCTTTTAATACACTATTTCAGAACTAACATCATAAACCTTGGATGTTCGTGCGAAAACGTACGTGTTGGATGCGCTTGCGAAACCGAAACCGAAATCGCCCGTAAACGGACTACTTGGCGTAGTAACACATGTGCAGAAACTCCGCCCACGTAGCTTTGGCTGTGCTGCCACAGAAAGTTGTCGCGAGGTGTAAGTGCGTCGCAACGATCGTTTTGTTCACATACACAACTGGCTATCAGTTGAGAAAGCGTTTCATTACTCCCTGTTTAACACGCTTGATCATATCACTCTACAATCTCAGAGAAAAACTATCGTTCTTAATGAGAAAAGACTGGCGTTGTTCCTAAAATACGCTTGAAAGACAGCAACTTCGATGGTCCGGCACGAATTTCACTTTGTCATCTCAGCTTTACCGCTTTCATTACGCAACACGGAATGAAGCACTTATTTGCACCTTTTTTTTACAACTAAGTTCGATACAACGGGAACACTAGAACGCTGGAATTTCTGCATCATGGGAAAGACACAAGCGCAGAGCTGAATATAAAGTAGATGGTTGTCTATTAAAGCTGACAGGGGTGGTCCTGGTGTTTACGACTGGTTTTGTCACACAGTCACTCGACACTGTGAGGATGAATGTCGAGCGAAGCTGTTTAACACACGGCAACAGGTGTCATTGAATTTTGATGAAAGACAAAGAAAGGTACAGAATATTCATGAACGTTACAGAAGGAAACCGAAAGTCCCTTTTGAATGTGACGTGTACTTTCCTGTACTCCATCTCAGAAGTACCTTGCAGCACTGTGAAAGCTACAGGGCTTGTTAGCCAATACGAAAGGCGAAAGCCCCCCTCAAGACGTGTTCATCCACGTCGCGTCGTCTGCTCGTCGTCTCTTTGGCGTCGGCTCGCCTACCTTTTCGATACTTGCTCCCTGCAGTTAATACAAAACGCAAAAAACATCGCTATTTATTTATGTTCAGAAACCCACTTGTGCAGGGCGTGTGAGGAACGCGGTTCTTTTTTTATAACAGCGTTCATACTGGCGTTTTCACTGAGTTCTTTTTTGACAGCACGGTCGACGCACTTTCAGCAGCAATCGCTTACCATTCTTGGGTGGAACAGCAAATTATTGGCACAGAAAACAATATAGACATTCAGGGTATTTCGCATTGTCAACGCATCACTGACGGTAATGTTGTGGCGACATCTGCTCAGTTAACAACAAACCACTTTTACGGCTCGGTACCTCTTTTTATTTTTTATTTATACATGAAAAATATGGGAAGGTAGGCTACGTAAGAGCCGGCTATCCGAACATCATGGCAGCAATATAGAAGATACATACAAAGATAAGAAAATAAAAAACAATAAAAGAAGAAAAATAATCAGAAGCACTATGTACATATATACAATATAGGGCATGTAACGCATGACAGTCCATGGGGATATTCCAGTTCATATAGCATGATAAGATCGCGGATAGAGTCCGTACAGATAATTTTATGCACTTGACTATGAGTTATGCACTTGCATCTTGACTATGATATGCTATAGATAGTTCACTAAATTTGTGTCCATTAAAAAATCACGAAGAGCGCTCACTGCGCGCCTTTGTTTATCAGGATGTGGCCACGGTCCAAGCACTTTGCTAATTGTAAGTGGTCGTCTGTCGAGGCGGTTCAATCGATCATTCAGTTGAGCGCGTTGTTCATCATATTGCGGACATTGTATAATAATGTGCTCCACTGACGCATCGGGATGTTCGCAGTGGTCGCAGTGCGGGGACATTCTTCTTTTGATGCGGCATAAGAAGTGAGGTGTGTATGCTAATCGTAGACGGTGCAGGAGCGAGTCAATTGGTCTATCGATCTTTTGATTGGGTGTAAATCCGAGAAACGGATCTATTTGTTATAATAGTGAAGTCTTTGTATGCTCATCAAACCAAGCGTCCTTGCACAGTTTGTGGCGCAGTTCGGAAAGAACATTCTTGCTTTCTGAGAAAGAAACGGGCACTGATGTCAGGTGAATTTTTTTGTGGGCTGAAGTGGCTAATTTGTCTGCGATTTCATTTCCCGCCACTCCTACGTGACTCGGAAGCCACTGAAAACAGATCTCATGACCGGCCAGAGAAGCGACGGTAATTGTTTTTAGGATTTCATATATTATGCTATCATCTATATGAAAATGAAATTCCTTAATCATTTCTAGTGCTCCTTTGGAGTCAGAATATATTACCCAGTTGTGCCTTTGCTTGCTTTCAACAATGAATTTTGAAGCTTGCAATATAGCAACAAGCTCCGCTACTGTAGATGATGTCTTTCGAGAAAGTCGGAAATCTCGTTCTATTTTACATGCCGGGATGTGAAAAGCCGCAGTCGAGCTTTCATCCATTGTAGATCCGTCCGTAAAAACAAATGTATAACGGTCTTGATAATTGTACATTTGCTGAAGCGTCAGAAATTTCGCTTCGAGGAAGTGTATCGCAGATTTTTTTTCTATTCCTTTGATGTCCAAAGTGACTGAAGGAGATACAGGCTTCCAAAAAGGAAAGTTGATATCTGGACGCAAGAAATAACGTTCTTGTTGAAGTGTTCCTCGGTAGTCCTAGCAGCATCAAAACAAACCTGCGATATAAATAATAGCGAAAGAAGATACCTGATGCTTTGTCCTCAGCGTTAGATTAGACTAAGCGATGACAGATTATGCCACCTTTTTTTTTTTTTTTTTGCTGTCCGGGCAGAGAGTTAGTAAGAAGCACGAATTCGGATTGAAGCGGGTGGCCTGGGGAGTATGGGGGGCTGCCATGTTGCTGTACGTCATCGCGGTTGGGGTGGTTATTACGGTTACCAGCCGGTAATCTCTGCATTATTTCAGAAATTTCGAAGTGCATGCGCTAAGGACCTAACGTGCCACGTATCGCTGTAACGCTTCATGCCAGAAGCCCTTGCACCTCGTTGATAACGATAGTTAAGCCCGGAACAATATTATGTGCTGCGCAAGGGCACTGCCTGTGTACTCCTCGTAGCTTCGGCAGTGCTGCAAGGTAGTTGTGAGATGGAGTAGAGTTTTTCATTCGAGCAGCATGCGTCTTTTTGCCGCGACATGCGTCGTCTTGTCTGGCTTGCGCATGCACTTGGCGTTTCGTGCACTTGAGGAGCAACTTAAGCAATTTGCGAATTTTCGTGGCGTTCTTCCTTTCGTGATCTTTAGTGAAGTGGCGGTGAGTGGTGGGGTTTTACAAATTTCTGTGGAACGTGCGTTTTGCCCGAGGATGCTTCTTCATTTTTATTGTGTCTGTGGCGAGTAGTGGGGCTTGTCCAATAAAGAGCAATAGCTAAGCGGCTCAGCGGGCCAACGGGCCAGCGAACGAGTGGAGACGACAACTGCGCATGCGCGGCACGCTGGGACAGCCAGCGTTTTTACGGAGCGAGCCGCTCGCCCGCTCATTTGGTCCCCCTCAGCGAAGCGTGCGCAGCGGACGAGCGTGCGAGCGTTCTCGAAGCGAGACCTCTGCTTGATCCACAGCAGCTTCAACCTTTTTCAACAGGTGGCGCAGCAATGCGCTCCGCTGAAAAAAGCGGGGCATCGCTCAACTATTTTAAGTGCGAATGCACTTTATAAGCGACCCTGAATCCGCCGTCCCATAGCAACGGCGCGAGGAGCGTCTGTAGCAACGGCGCAGCGACGTCACACCCCACGTGACTGCGCGCGCTCCGCCTCCTCACCGCGGTTTGCGCGGGCGCGCGCCGCTCCCCGCATTGCTCTCCGCGGCGTGTTTGGTCTTCGCCGTGGCCAGACGCGGCGGTTGTGTTAGCGTCGCTTGCGTGGAGTGGCCCGCTTGTCAGTTGATTTTCGCTCTTCGCCGTGGTCGGACGCGGCGGTTGTGTTAGCGTCGCTTGCGTGGAGTGGCCCGCTCGTCAGTTGATTTTCGCTCTCCGCCGTGACCAGACGCGGCGGTTGTGTTAGCGTCGCTTGCGTGGAGTGGCGCGAAATGCATTCGCATTTCCTCACGATTCCCTTCGGGGAGGTGTTGTTTTTTTTCTTCTTTTTGTCTTGCTCTCCGCTGCCCCCTCCGCTCCTCCGCTGGGTCCGCTGGCCCACTGAGCCGCTCAGCTATTACTTACTAATATCGGTGGCCCATAATGCATGCGCCAGGGGTTTCCTCGCCTGCGGACATGCGTTTCGCATCGGTGTATACAGTTTCGCTGTAACCGGAAGTATAAGTGCCCGACCGGAAGTGCTTGGAAGAGGAGCAAGGTTGTCACTTGTTTCTAGTGCCACTAACACCGGTGTCACGCGGGCACTTTTGATGGCTATCAAGCCCGATCGTGATTAAGACTTGCGATCAGCGCGGAAGGAAGACGAAGTGGTTCTGAGCCAGAACACTACTTTGTCCCGCTACAGTTTTAGGGGCGAAGCTCCTTAGGGCATAGGCTAGTCCGGCGTCGTAGACCCTTTCGCTGTTTACAAACACAGGTCATGGACGGCTTCCGGTGTTGTGCGCCGACGCAGCCTAGTAGCATTGGCGGGGAACAAAAGCCTTAGCGAGTAGCCCGCTCTTTTTCAACACTTTTCTGCCTGTGACTGGCCAAATATTTCAAATACATTTCTTTCTAAGGCATAGACAACTATATAAGAGTTAGTCCTTAACTTTAAGCGCCTTCCTTGTACCTGAAAGCGTAAAAAGAGTTTTTTCTTACTCTAGCACAACATAAAAAAACGAGCTTTCTGCTTCGGTGTTAAAAAGCGATAATTGAAGTGACCGGAAGTTTCTTGGGAAGCAACATGTGCTTCCCACTACACGTTATAACGATGACGATGACGCTGATGACCATGAAGAATGCGCGTCGTAGCCACCGTATAGTATAATGTACCTACTACGCGTGATAACGATGACGATGACGCTGATGACCATGAAGAATAAGCGTGTTCCAGACCACACATTCTCTTTCTGCCATGGATGAAAACGATCGTGAACGCGCTCTCGCCCTCGAAAGGCAAAACGGCAACACCGACAACAAACGTTCCCCTGAGCTTAACGTCATATATGACGAAAACATAATCAGGGGAACCCCTTCCTTGTGGTCCGTGGAGCTCTTGAACAAAATCATCATCTACCCCATATGTAAATAATAAAACACTTGTGCATATACTTTATCAATATGTAAATAATGAAACATTGTGCATATACTGTATGTATAATCACACCACACCCCCCGCGTTTGTGTGTCAGGTCTTTGTATGATGATCGAGTGGGCAAAATTTACGGAGGATTGACGGTTTACCAGATTACCTCCGGAGCTTCGCCCACTCATCATCATTCACTCTGAGGATATGGCGGGATTTTTTTATTTTTCCCGTGTTATACTGGGAGACACTACTCCCGTTGCTGCGGCGATGGAAGTGGAGTCCACAGAGTGCCGACGCGAACTTATATTGATTTTTCGCCCATAGAGTTATTTCACTCATATGCTTCGTGCCTTCATCATATTTTTGTCGCATACTGATTCGAGCGATCCAACTTCAACTACTAGCGTGATCGCGGTTTCCGTTTAAAAAAAAAAAACGGATGTCATGAGAAAAAAAAATTTAAATAGTAGTACAAACATGCATACAACAATAACGGGGCATCTGAAAACATACAAAAAGGTGCTGCGGCATGCCACACACACCGGGGACCCACAAGGCCCCGGTTTCCCGAATAAGCAGGAGAACGTGTACGCGATTCGACACTATGACTGGCGCTGGCTTTGTCCCGGATGGTGCATCTCCTTTCACGCCAGGCGGTACTCCTGACGTCTTCGCTTTTATTTCTTCTCGTTTTGCCGTTCTGTCTCTATACTGCTCGGACAGGGTCGATGATACGCGTAAACACGTCGTCCGGCTGTAACAGGCCGCCACGAGAAAGGGAAACTAGGAGGCAAGATTTGTTGCAAAGGAAGAAAAGAAAACGGAAAGAAATAGCCGACCCAGAAGGAAAACAAAAATGTTGCGCGTTATGTGGAATGTACCATCTTCCGTCTACAGATTTCTTTGCTACCCTGTCACGCTCTGCTCATTGATGTTACCTGCACTTTGAAACTTGCGTGAACAAAACTTTATCTTCAACAAGTACCCCACAACAGACCGGGAGGTGCAGTTGTCACTTTTTGGTCGGTCATGTGCGGTGAGCAGTTGAAGCCAGTAGGGCCCTGGCCTTTGGCCCCATCCATAATGCCCCACTTCATTTTGCCTCCTTTCAAACTTCAATAAAAAGTTTCTTCTTCTCGGAATCTCCATAGAGATAGCGAAGAAAGGAAGAGAGATTTGAACAATAACATGTTCATTGAAAAGAGGGAGCAGTCGAGCTAATAAATGACAGAAATTGAGCCAGAGAAGTCATTACAGTACCCGTCGCCTAACGGTTCTTTCATTGAATGCACTTCAGCCAGCGAAGATAAGCAATGGCGAAGCGTCACATTGAATGTTTGTTAGCGAGCGTCGTTCTTACGAGTCTTATTTTTTTAACCTAAATTGTTGAAAATTTAGAAGAGATGGTGCAGTGAGATCCTGACACACTAAGGAACAAAACCGAGCTTAGTGCGGTAGAATTCGTCGTTAGCGACCTCGAATCAAAGATACTTTCTAGTTCCAACTAAGCCCTCACATTTCCGCTCTCCAGTCGAGCCCTTGAGCGCCATTCATAAGCCGGCACGCCATTCACAAAACGCTCTATTGAATCCCATTTACTTTATTCAATTCTCTATCCAGTCCTACATATTCAAAAGTCTCAATTTCTACGTTTTCTTTCCACTCGAAGTCTTCTCGATCGTGCAGTGGGACTTCGCAAACACACAAAGTGCAGTGACCAACAAAGAATGATGCTATTCAAGTTTTGTATATTGTATGTACAGAGTCTGTTATGTTCAGTGTTTCTGTCAGAACGGTGTTTTACATGCAGTTCTTGGACTCTGTGTGTAGTATGCTCTGACCATGCAAGAGCTTCAGGAGTCTTATTTATGCGCCAGCATCCCCTTGTATCACATCAATAACGAGAAAAAGAGAGAACAACTGCAACAGCGGAGTATAGGGTCCTAGACTAACGCATGACGGCTGCGGATGTGAACAGGACGGCTGCGGATGTGAACAGGACGGCTGCGCATGTGAACCTAGGCGAAGAGTTATAACTGGCTACTCCATTGCTTCCGTACGCACTAATTTATGTTAAGAGCCGAGCTCTTCAAGCTTTTCGTCGCGCCGGGTAGTGGGTTCCAGCTTTGCGCCACCAGTGCAAACTGAGCGCTTTTTCTAAATCTCTCTTCTCAAATCTAAATGGAATCACGAAGTTTCGCGTGCCAAAAACTGCGATATGATTATGAACCACGCTGCAGCGATGGACTCCGAAATAATTTTGACCACCTGGAGTTTTTCATTGTACACTTAAATCTAATTTCACGGGGAATTTCGTGTTTCGGCTACGACAAAAAAAGCCGACGCCGTGGCTTGGAATCGAACCCGCGTCCTCGAGCTCATCAGCAGAAGCAACGCCGAAGTCGTTAAACCACCATGGCGAGTCATCTCACATGTGAAGAGGAGTGTAATGGTCACTGTACTCCGGCACTACAAATGTGTCCTTACTCATATTTTTCTCAAAAAAGAAAGGACAGCAGACACAAAAACGACGTCCTTTGTTTGAGCGTTCGAAACGTGTGCAAAGGGAATCGATAAATAAGGAAGGATGCAGGGAGACCCGGCTATTGGCGATGCGAGAAATGAGGCGTAGCGTGTGCGAGGCGCATCAATTTGCATTACATGCAATCTCCAGGGATGCTCGCCGCTTGGTTCAACGCGCGAGCGAGAGGATGCGCTCCATTAAAATTCATTACGGCCGTGGCCCGGGGTTCGTCGCTGCCAGCTATCATTAACGGAGGCTACACGCCGAACTACGATCAGAAAGTGTATAATTCATTGGCTGCTGCTGCGGCACGCCAGGGGGGGACGACCTCTCGAATGCTCCTGCGGAGTTGGGGCATTTCTTTTCTGTTCTTTCTGTCGATTTTGACGTTGTCTACCTGTCTGTGGAAATGCCAGTCAAGTATCGATAATGTTTGAAAACAACCCTCTAATACGCTAGTAGTACTCGCTGTTGGGCTAGTTGGTGCATATATGAATCCAATAGTCAATTACGCGCCAAATTTACGACCACACATAAGAAGAAACACATAGGCAGGACGGGCGCTTCTTACTTGCAACTGTTTATTCCTTGAGGAATACAGGGTAATATAAACCCCTTCTCGCCAACGCGCCCGTCTTCTATAGGCGTTTCTTCTTATGTATGGTCGTAAATTTGGCGCGTAATTAACTATTGAACTCTAATACTCGCACGTTAAAATTACCCGTACGATGAGAAGAAAATATATTGAAGCGAGAAGCATCATTTTTGTGAGGCATGAAAGTTTGCAGGAGATTAAGAGGCTTATATAATTCGCAATCGAGGGGAAAATACTACCAATTACGTTTGTTCCCGTTTCAACGGACGTACGGCATCGCCTTCATGTGACTATTCTGACGTACGTTTCGCTTATAATGCTAATACGCTGAAGCTTATGAAGTAGCTCATTTACGGCTTTTATGCCTTCAGCCAGCAGAGCCTATTTTTTCCAGTAACACATCTGAGAAGGCCGAATAAAACTATGAGGGACGTGAAATGTGCGTGCAGGAAAACAAAAATGGGTATCCCTCTGTGCCCATTTTATTCGCATTGTTCATAATTTATGAATGCCTAACTAGCGAATATGGTACCGCACAATCTGCCCCTGTGAAGCGTGGTAAGCTGTTCCAGTTGGTAATGGTTCATTGCAGAAGAGCTCAAAAGAGAACAACACACCAAAGAATTAGACACAAACAAGCGCTTGTTTGTGTCTCCTTCTCTGATGCTTTGTACTTTTTTTTTGTCGTTGTACCACAATTGCCCTGTCAGTTTACGAGCGCTTACATGTAAGTGCTTTTAGCCAAGGGTAAATCAACAAAACAAAAGTATGTGTTGTCCTTTCTTCGTGAAAGTGTAAGCTTTTGTCCGTGTTTTACAAATTTGCCGCAGGTGTGATTTACGTAAAAAAACAACAGCACGTTATATTTTTTTTTCTATAGTTTGGCCATCAACGTAACCACAGGACCGTGTGCTGCAGGAATTGCCACAATATAGGAACAACGTTAATGATTGTTGGCGTCTCGCTAAGGTCGTAAATGAAGCACGGCGTACGAACTTCCATCATCCGTTCCCTTATGTGCTCACCCTTCTAATAGTTCAACTTCTCTCACGCGTTCTCTCCAACTTTGTATCGCAGTAGCGATTTCATTAATGAACCTACAAATGGGGAAAGCTTATACGTACGCAGCGTGCTCAGGACTAATTCCCTAAAGGACATGGAAATGTGTGTCTCTCCACAAGGATCGATTAGATGGTTCGTCCAGGTCAACAAGTAGAGAAGAGAAGATGTAGTGCGGTCGACCTTCAGCAGTGCATAAAAAAAATGACTGGCAAAGAAAGAAAGAAAGAAAGAAGAAAGAAAGAAAGAAAGAAAGAAAGAAAGAAAGAAAGAAAGAAAGAAAGAAAGAAAGAAAGAAAGAAAGAAAGAAAGAAAGAAAGAAAGAAGAAAGAAAGAAAGAAAGAAAGAAAGAGGTTATGCGCTTTGGCTTAAAGGCCGGGAGTGAATAAAGAGGGAGAATTCGCAAGGACGAGGAGTGAATCGACTTATCCTCACTTAGAGGCCTAATCCTCCTTCAGTTCCCTTATGGTCCTGAATATTTTAGCTGGCCTTTATGAGCGGCACATGCGCCCCCCTATACGAATAAACCCCTCCTTACTTTTGACGAATGGCCCATAATGCCTTTTTGCAGGAAGTTAGTGAAGTAAACGCCGTCATTTAAATCAAAACCTCAAAGCTACGTAGTAAAGAACACCAATATATGCAAAGATAAGGGAGGCAAGTCATTTCTCTTTCTCGCCTAAGTGCTTGCGATACCTTATTCTTATCATGCCGCATTACTTCTTACCCACTTCATAGTACTGTGGCATGGTTATATTATTTCGAGATAGAGAGAGAGAGAGAGAGAGAGATATGCAAGGAAAGGCAAGGAGGTTAACCAGACGCACGTCCGGTTTGCTACCCTGCACTGGGGGGAAGGGATAAAGGGAGGAAAAGAGTGACAGAAGAAGAGAAGGAAGGAGAGATACACAGAATCACGAGCACACTTGGGGGGAGTACATCCAGTCTACAGGCGGTCGCTCAGATTTGTTGAGTCCAGGTACTTCAGAAGCGCTTTTGTTGCTTTCTGCGCTATCGAAGCGCACGTCCAAGGTCCTAGAATCTTCTGTAAAGAAAATGGTCTAGAGTCCAGTTGGTTCAAAGCCACCCGGAGCGGGCATCGCTGGGCGTCATAGCGAGTGCAGCTGCACAGGACGTGTTCGATGGTCTCTTCAGTTCCGCAGGAGTCGCATGTAGAGGTGTCCGCCATACCGATGCGAAACGAGTACGCCTTTGTAAATGCAACACCCAACCAAAGGCGGCATAACAGTGTCGCCTCGGAGCGGCAGAGTTGGGATGGAAGCTGTAGCTTGAGTGAAGGATCCAGTTTATATAGGTGGCACCTTTGGAAGCTGGTAGACGACCAAAACATGTGGGTAAGATTCCGAGCCAGCAAAGAAAGTTGTCTTGCCGCATCAGTTCTTGATAGAGGGATGGGAACCACACTGGTTCCTTCATGGGCTGAGCGGGCTGCATCGTCGGCTAACTGATTCCCTGTAATACCGATATGTCTGGATAGCCACTGATATATAATGTCATGTCCTCTTGCTTGGGCTTGATGGTGACAAATTCTTGTTTCATGCACCAATTGCTCATGAGTCCTCTTCCGCATCGCAAACTGCAAGCTCTGAAGTGCTGCCTTCGAATCGCAGAATATGACCCACTTGCATGGACGCTCTGGAATGATATACTGTAGTCGAGATAGAGAGGGGCAAAGGAAAGGCGGGGAGGTTAACCAGGTTATACCCGGTTTGCTCCCCCTACACGGGGGGGAGGGGGGAAAGGCGAGGAAAAGAATAGAGAAAGCAAGAAGGAAAGAGAGAACAAGTGATGCGTGCACACACATGTCAGCGTTCACCACGCACGCTTAGACAGTCCCAACTGGGAAGTTTTTGAGACCAGTTTCTCTGCGGTTGTCTAAAAGTAAACTGGAACCTAAGATGTTCAAAAAAGGCTTGCAAGGACTTGCTCCAAGGAATCCAGAACTTGCAATGCGCATTGAGCTGATTGAGTTGGCATTCCTTTGAGAAGAGTGCGCATCGTGGTCATGAGAGACCTCAACAAAGCGAGGACTTGTCGGTTTTCGTCATGGAAATCATCTGTGGACGATGATGTACACTGCGGATGCAGAATATTATTGCGAAAGCTTTAAATGACTATGCTAGCTCTCCCGCTCGCTAGACTTGCGCGAGACATTGCGGGTGTTTGCGAGTATTTTGCGAGCCCCGTCTAAAAACCTGCGTGGCCTTCTCTGAATGAATGATGACATCACTGAATGACGCCATCAGCTGACATCATCGATCGGTCCAAGGGGGGTCTGATCCCGGAGGCAATGCAACAACACCTAATGTGCACCATGTGAGGTAAAGCAAGCTTCTGGGAATAATAATGATAATATCTGCGGTTTAACGTCCCAAAACCACGATATGATTATGAGAGACGCTATAGTGGAGGGCTCCGGAAATTTCGACCATCTGGTGTTCTTTAACGTGCACTGACATCGCACAGTACACGGGCCTCTAGCATTTCGCCCCCCATCGAAATGCGACTGCCGCGGTCAGGATCGAATCCGCGACCTCCGGATCAGCAGCCGAGCACCGCAACCACTGATCCACCGTGGCGGACAGCGAGCGTGAGTGCGTTTGTTTGTGAGTGCGTCTGCAGATACATATATGTGTTCAGATACATATATGCTCATACATATATGCTCTTGTTTGTGTCCCCCCCTTTTTCTTGTGCTCCGTCTTTGGCGCTGTTTTGTTTCCAAGCTTGTTATTTCTTGCAAGAAGTGTGGTATTCTATTGGATGACTTGATGCATTACCATGTTCGCAGCTGGATATCGCCTTCACATGTTATAGAGGGCAACGTGCTACCAGTTTTAAAAGCGAAGCTATCTAAAGGGCCCCTCACCAGCCTCTGGAAATAGAAAAAAACGAGCGCATTATTCTCTCGTGGCATTGCTCGTCTTTCTGGCGCACTTGGTGACGCAGAAACAGCGATTCCCGTGACGTCTATAACGTACATACTCTCGATTGGTCCACGTACGCGAAATATGAGATGTGAGTTGTCTCCTGCACTGCTTTTCCATGCAGCCGCCCTTCCGTTCTTCCTTGACTCGCATGAGTATCGTGCGCGATCAACTGATTTCACTTCGTTTTGCATATTTGCGGCTGCGCAAGCAAAGATAACGGCGTGTCGCCGACAAGCGCGAAACCATGATACGCTCGACGCTTTGTGCGGGCATTGTACACGTACTTTTAAAAATAAGTGGCAAGGAGGAGATAGCCCCTGCAGGAAGGGTAGCGAAGTCGAGGAAGAAACTACTCCATCGTCTTTGAACGCGGGGTGGCGAGGGGCCCTTTAAGCCGGCCGTAAAATAATATTATCTGGGGTTTTACGTCCCAAAACCACGATATGATTATGAGAGACGCCGGAGTGGAGGGCTCAGGAAATTTCGACCATCTGGTGTTCTTTAACGTGCACTGACATCGCACAGTACACGGGCTTCTACCATTTCGCCTCCATCGAAATGCGACCGCCGCGGCCGGGATCGAACCCGCGACCTTCGGGTCAGCAGCCGAGCACCTTAGCCACTGATCCACAGCGGTGGACTTTGGTGTCCGCACAAAACCGCCTGGAGCGCCTCGCGTTGCCTAGCAACCGCTAAACCACAGCTGCGCCGCACCTGCTCCGCGAAAACACGACTCCGCATAACAACGAAATATGACGTGACTAGCCACGTCACAACCAATTGCGAATGGCATAACCTCGCATTAGATTGCACAACCTCGCATCAGTTCGCATAACCTCGCATAAGCTCGAAAACACCGGGACCAGCTAGGTGCCGATTAGCTCTGCTGTGTAAAGCCTTGCACCACTAGCCTTGCCCACTAGTGCAAGCTACGTTCTTTTTTTAACTCTTCTACGTGAAAGAGTAACTGCAATAATAAAGAGACTTGCGCGTCATTCGTGCTGCGCTGCGCAAATCTATCTCCTTTTGACCCATCACATGGTTCATTTGAACATGCCGCTCAACCCGAAAGGGTAAGGTCAAAGGTCAGAAGAGCACAAAGATTATGCTGCGGCCTAGTTCTGTTTCCTTTAGCACAGTTTCTAAATAATGACCGAAGGTAGTAACCCTCAGTCATTTGGATTTACCTCGTTGAGCCATGCCGGCGAGTTATAAGCGCATCAATATTTCGTAATCTTTTGCTTCGCTCAGTATTGCTATGTTGTTTGATTCTCAAAGAACAAAACTACAGAACACAGCCACAACCTCGCAAGACGCGTCAGCGATAAAAAAAAAAAAAAAAAAAACAGTCAAGCTTTCATAATCATTTAGATTGTCAGACGCCTGTAACGCGTTCTCTGCATCGCACAAGCAGATATACGTTTCGCGGTACAAGAAGAAAGAATGAACAACAACAACAAAAACATTTGCAAACGAACGTGTCTCCAGCGGCGCAACTGCGGTGATGCGGCCAACGGAGTCCGGGGCCAAACCCCGTTGTTCTGGTATCGGGTCGTTATCAATTTCGGTAATGACTATTCTGCGGGCGGTAGCCAGAGATGCGGCGCAACGGCACCTTGATGAAAGGAGCCCGCTGACACCGCTATCCCTTCGGAAAATCTGTTCCCTAGAAAGAAAAAAAAAGAAAGAAAAAAAAAAAACATGGCGCTGCATTCCTCCCGAACTCGGCGGCTGTCACCCCCCCCTCCCCCCTTTTTTTTTTCCCCCAGCATCTTCCGTTTCTGTTTCAAAGTTGCCTAACCGGTCGCTAACCCGTCGAACTTTCAGGACATCGAAAATCTCGCCCCCAACGACGCGTTGCGAAGTTTAATAATAATAATATGTGGGGTTTAACGTCCCAAAACCACGATATGATTATGAGAGACGCCGTAGTGGAGGACTCCGGGAATTTTGACCATCTGGTGTTCTTTAACGTGCACTGACATCGCACAGTACACGGGCCTCTACCATTTCGCCTCCATCGAAATGCGACCGCCGCGGCCGGGATCGAACCCGCGACCTTCGGGTCAGCAGCCGAGCACCCTAGCCACTGATCCACCGAGGCGGACTACGTTGCGAAGTTTGCTGTGCGGGTTGCCAGAAGTAATAATACCGACCACTGATGTGGTGGATGAGAGCAGGGCCAGTAAGGGTGAAGGGAAAGGAGCAAAATGGTGCGGCCTGCCGGGT
>JALIZH010021733.1:65000-119900 GCA_030522465.1 Rhipicephalus appendiculatus | reverse complement strand
TATCTATAAACATAGAAAAAACGCACGCGGGTATTGGGATTTCATTTATGCGTTATGTATTTCTTAAACAGTGTACTAGTCATATTCGAAAAACTTTGCAGCTGTATACGAATATTGACAACGCTCATGGTGTGTGGTTCTCAGCCATGGATGTTCCGGCGACCTCTGCGGACCGGTGGAACTGATGAGGGACATCTTGCAGTGATAAAAAAGAGAGGGGGGGGGGGGGGGTCATAACACAACATGCAGTATGAAATACGTGCCTTTTACACATTTCTCTCTGGCAGACAATAGTCAGTCTAGAGTGCTACGCCAATTCGATCTTAAAAGCTTGACAAATAAGCTGTGTGCTCTGCAGCCCCATTCAACCTGTTTCTAGCTATGTTTTCTCTTCAATTATGTAAATCTATGAAAAGTAAGCGCGCATGTCGTAGAAAACTGCAACAAAAGCTTTACAGGCACCTCATGAAGAACGTCAAACAGCAAGCTCTGCCGCAATGCAAATGTGCGTGGCAGCAAAGCATAAGAAACATTTAAAGGACAGCTTTGACTGGACATAATGTGCCTCGCGTATTTTTTTCTTTTTTGTTCTTTTAAATTTTTTTAGCGAGATGCCGGTCCTTTAGCATTTCTATCTATCTATCTATCTATCTATCTATCTATCTATCTATCTATCTATCTATCTATCTATCTATCTGTCTATCTATCTATCTATCTATCTATCTATCTATCTATCTATCTATCTATCTATCTATCTATCTATCTATCTATCTATCTATCTATCTATCTATCTATCTATCTATCTATCTATCTATCTATCTATCTATCTATCTATCCAGCCGCCTACGTCTGGGGCGCTCTCGTAATCGCCTCCTTAACTCGGCGTAGACCAAAAATCGTATGGGGGGTAAGAGGGCTTCACGAATATGTCTGGCTGGTCATGAAATTAATGATGTGAAAATCCCGTCGCGTACGTCATCAAACCTTTTCCTACAGACACGTGTGGCATATACCTGTATACCACGGGCCGCGGTACGCGGGTATGCGCCACAGGTAATTGACAGTACATATACCGAGGAACAGCGAGAACAGGCATTGGTAATTTAAATGCAATCAAGTATTCTACCACAAAGCCACGTCAGGTCTCGAAACTGCTTTGCAAAAAGACCATATGCACGCGTAATGTGTGTGAAATGTCAATTGTGGTTGCAGTGCTACCTATCTAATTTTATAAACGTTATGTAAATATTCCTATAATACAGGCGTCACGTCGGGTTAACGTCAGTTGTATACTTCAGCGCCATCCACGGAAGTTAGTTTATGTAGGACTAGCCAGGGCGAACATCCTTGCAAGCCCAAGCGCTACTTATCAGCTTACCGTTTCTGGTGCACGTTGGTAACAACCATGTTGCTGTTGGCATAGTTAAACAGCTGTAAACAACTGGTTATATAAAACCCATAAGATTGTTTAATTTCTGTCAATGCGTACAACGTTTGTGCATATCTTAAGCATCATTTCGTAACGTTTCACTCAATAAAAAAAATTATACCACTGTCACCTTCCCTCCGCATGCTTCGCATAACATCGATTCCCATGGTATGTTGGTGCTGCCGAAATTTTTTCGAAGATGGTTATCGCGGACCCCCCACAAATCGCTTCGTGGACCTCCATTTGGGAATCACCCCTCTATCTTACTGGATAGTTGGACTACATATGTGACATATCGTTGAAGCAAGGCCTCATTTTGAATCATGGGACAAAACGAAAAACAAAGAAGGCAGGAGCTAAGTATCAGTGCAACTGAGATGCTCTTTCAGTATGTTCTGCGCTTACTTCGGCAACAAACTTCCGCTCATTAATATGTTTCATCACTTAATACCAGCAAACTTGCGAAAAATTCAGTTGCTACGAGTACCTGGCCACTGCGGAATATATCTGAATGAGATGGCGGACTCATTAGCCACAATATGTCTAAGCGGACCCGTTACACCAATTATCCCCGATATGGCTTACGCGACAGCAATAAGATTTTGAAATGAGTGTCTGCCTAATGAAATAGGCAAATTTTCATTGGATCAATGCAGCTACTTCGCACATCTAAGATTTTGCTGGAATAAGCAGTCGTATATATCACGGCAATAAGAAGTTACTTTAACCAGACTACGTTGCAGTATTCCGAAGTTGAATTAATACTTACATAAAGCTGGACTCAGCGCGTCACCGTTTTGTCAGTTTTGCGTTGAAATAGAGGCAATAGGGAATTTTTTTTATTCTGTCACCGGTATTCTAAACATAGAAAAAAGATACCTCGTCGCTTCCCTTCAAAAGTTAAGATTACAAATCAATGTTGCGCTAATTTAATCATTTGGAGGCATTACATTAGGTTATAGCCACAGGGAGGTCTACTGTGCGGTGTTTTATTACATACATTAAACAAAAAGATTACCATGCTCATGTATATTGGCTTATTTTCATTATTAATTACAACCTGTTGTTACATCCGTCACAACATCCCATCTGATAGTCTGAATATTTGCTCTATAGAATTTTCATTAATTAGCTATGTTTTTTTTACCTTTTTAGTCTAAAGTTACAGCGTTTGTTTCTAGCTTCATAGGTATTTAACTCAAAGATCCTGCTGCCTGGTTCTTGGCCCATCCCCCTTTGTGGGTGAGCGCCATCAGCAAGAGGTCATCATCATCGTCATCAACTGCAGCAAAGACAACATGTACATGCATACACAGATATATTGCATTTGTGCAGACTACCTTGCGCATAAAAGCTGCAATGCCACATGCGTTGTTTGTATATCTTTACATATGCGACCTTCAATAAAGGATTAGATGGGAGTTGGCGTTCGTCCTTTGTGTGTCTTCTTGTTTGGAAAAAAATGTGAGCATTTCGAACCTTGCTGCACTGGAAGAACTTGCCTAGCAACACAATTTTAAACTTCAGTGTGAATATTGAAAGTTCCTGGGAATGCGGATAACAGTTACAAAAGTATTCAAACTTACCGCAAATGTTGCCAAAGTATTAAGGCGAAAGCCTTTAATGTCTCATGCTCACGTCCGTCCGGTGTCCGTCCGTCCACACCCCCCACTGCGCATGCGCCAACCCATAAAAAAAAGAAAAATAAAAAACCTCCTCTCCACCTCTCTCCTCTAGGCATCCCTCCCCGCGGAGGCCACACCCTCACTGCGCATGCGCGTCCCCTCCCTCTCTCCCCTCCTACGCCCCCCCCCTTTCTCCCCTCCTACGCTCCCCTTCTCTCCTCTAGGCATCCCTGCCCGCGGCGTCCACACCCCCCACTGCGCATGCGCGTCTTCCCCTCTCCAACGCTCCCCTCTCTCGCCTCGCAACGCCGACGCAGGCAGCGTCTGCTAGCGAGTTTCTTGGTTGAAAAAACCGACTGCTCGCGCTGCACAACCGTTCACTGGCCACCCCGTATATATGGCAATGGATCCTGACCTGCAAGGTAGTGCCGGTGGGAGATTTCTTCTGTGCGTTGTCGAACGATAAAAAATTCGCAGCGTGCGCGTTAACTAAAAGCGGACTGCGGGTCTCTGTGTCCAGTCCGAGTCTTCTGTCTCTCATTGCCCATTAGCAGCGATTGGGATGTTCCAGTAGGAAACACCGGTCCATCACTGCGTGCTTTGTGCCCCCCCAGGTTTCTCTCCTGTGCAACGCTGCGATGAGCGCCAGCGTCAACGCCGCCGCCAGTGTAAGCGTTAGCACCCGCTGCTTCGCATCTACACATGGTTCCCTTTAGCGGGAGATGGTGTAATCTTTAAGACGAAAACCTTTAATGTCTCATGCTCACGTCCGTCCGGTGTCCGTCCGACCTCCCTCCGGCGTCCGTCCGTCCGTCTGTCTGTCTGTTCGTCCGTCCGTCCGTCCATCCAACCTCTGTCTGTCTGTCCGTCCATGTCCGTTTGTCCGTCCGTCCGCCCGTCCATCCGAGCTCTGGCACGGAGCCAGGTGGCCACCGGGATGCGCAGACGGACGCCGGTCGCGTCGGACTCTAAGCTCTCGCGCTTTGCTTGCGTAGCGTCGCTGTGCAAAGAGTTTGCAATCATTCTGACCGACGCCGTCTCAATGGACCCAGGCGTTCACGGAATACACTTTCCAATTGACAAAGGGTCCGTCAATTTAAGAGCTGGAACGCGGATGGCGTTTGCACGATGCGCAAAGCGCGAGGAAATTCTAACGCATGCGAACGGAGGAAGATGAGTCTCGCGTCTCGGTGCGATTCGCGGTAAAAAATTAAAGAAAAAAACACGCACCTATTCGGTTTGGGTCTTAGCCCACTGAGAGTGTAAAAGAAAAAAGACATGGCATAATCAGTGGAATGGCCACACACTTTCGCCGAACACACTTTGGAATGTACAAAGTGTCCTTCAATTTTTTTTTGTATATTACAAGTCAACTCTTACTTGACAATAGGACATTTCCGACAGATTTAGTTGTTTAACATTGGTGCTCGCGTATTTACGCAGCATCGATCAGACGTCCAGAAAGTCATGAAGGGCGCTATCTCACGCGCCCTCGGTACCGAGTTTATGCCCATGTGACAAAAAAATGTATAACGCGCGCTTAAATTGCGTAACTTGCAAGTACGCAGGTGACTTTTTGTAATTGTGAGTTTAAGGATTCCTGGAAGCCTCCACGAGTGCGTACGTTGCGTTATTTTTTTTTCCAGCAATGCAATTTGAATTCCCAATTTCCTGCACGGAAAACGCCGCGGAACGTCTCAAACGTCAAACAAATGTTTCCGGCGTCTGTACTCATGGCGTTTTCTCTTTGTTCCGTAAGAAGCCCTGTTGTGAAGGTCTTTGGGAAACGTCATGCGGCTTGAAGTCTTGAAGCATTTTTCATTACGAATTTCGAAATATTGAATTTATATATTATGGTGTTTCCTCGTTCTATTTGCTCGCAAAAATATCATTCAGTTCGCTTAGTTTCTGCAGTCGACATAGACTGAACAAGCAAGTTTTGACGTCAATGTCAGGTCCTGATTTAGAAATGGATAGAGTGAATTCTCTCTTGCTATTTTTTTTTATTTGAAAACTGCAAGCAAGGATAGCGTGCGTCGAAGGCCCTCGTCCCATCTCGCAGAGGCCGAGCAACAGGCAGCGGCTGTAATACGTTCTGTCTACATTGTTGCCATCTCATTCGAATTGTGCAAAAGTCTTAACGCACGAGGAAAACCATGAACTCAAGAGCAAATATATTTATTGCATTAGCGACTGACAAAACACGTTTTACCATAGCACTGACTACCACTTTTCGTTCAACAAACGTAAGCTGTTTTCTACAACAAATTATTATAAATCTTACTATATTGGCAGCAGTTGCCAACGTCACATTTTGCCAAGAGTAAAGACCAGACATACACTACCATAAACGGAAACGGTTCACTGAAACAACTTCAGTCAAGCCGGGCCTCAAGGAATGGTCTTTCTGCGTTTAACGTTTACGTTGCCTATTAATACATTTCGCGTGGGGCTGCACTTCAGTAATGAATTAAATGTCTTCTGAAATCGAAGCGTGTAAAACGCTGAACCATATAATACTATGAAATAATACATAATTTCATTTCGCCACTTCGAGTGTTCAGTACGAGTGCTCGTACTGAACAGTCGTTCCTTGTTCCGTCCGTGTCGTGATTTTTAACTATAAATTTGCAAGTTTTTTTTTAATGTACATTCATTTATTTGTTTATCTTTCTGTATTGTTGACTCGACTATCATCCATCGTCGAATGAACAGAGCAGGCCTTCAATTCGGAAAATTTTGTTTACTGTGCAAAGCAAGAATTTAAGGCAGCTTCGCCCTAGTGTTGCCAAGCCTGAAGGAAGGGTGGAGCTGGGCAGCCTTCTTTGTTTCTCTTCGGTTTTCTCTTTCTTTCCTCCTCTCTTCGTTTCTTCTTCTCTTTTCCAGTTTTTTTTAAATGCGAAGCATTTCTTAGCGAACTTCGGCGACTTTGAGCGTATCTATCTATCTATCTATCTATCTATCTATCTATCTATCTATCTATCTATCTATCTATCTATCTATCTATCTATCTATCTATCTATCTATCTATCTATCTATCTATCTATCTATCTATCTATCTATCTATCTATCTATCTAGCCGCCTACGACTTTGTGCTCTCCTGGCCGTATCGTTAATGGGATTTATACCAAATTTGGTATGGCATAACATGACTGTATGACGAACATAAATGGCTGGTTATATCCTAAAAATCATGAATAACTTGTCATGAAAAGTATGATTTACATGCCACGCTCATGGCCGGCTCGCGGCCGTTTCGTTAGCTTGATATACACCAAATTTGGCATTGAGTGACGTGACTGCATGACGAACATAAATGACTTAGAAGAACGGAGCGTTGGGCGAGTTGGTACAGAACATAAATGACAGGTGGTAATATGCAGATAATGACGTGCATGTCATGTACAACATGATTTACATGCCACGCTCATGGCGCCCTGACAGCCGTTTCGCTAGCTTGATATACACCAAATTTGGTATGGCGTGACGTTACTGTATGACGAACATAAATGCCAAGTGGTAATACGGAAGTCATGACATTTCATGTGCAACAAGACTTGCATGCCACGTTCATGACACACTCGTGGCCGTTTCGCTAGCATGATATACAACAAACTTCGTATTGAGGGACGTGACTGTATGACGAGCATAAATGACAAGTGGTAATATGGAAACCATGATATGTCATGTGCAACATGACTTGCATGCCACACTCATGGTACTCCCGTGGCCGTTTCGCTAGCTTGATATACACCAAATTCGCTGTTCAGTGACGTGATTGTATGACGAGGATAAATGACAAGTGGCAATATGCAAATCATGACATGTCATGTGCAACATGACTTGCATGCCACGCTCATGACACCCTTGTGGCCGTTTCGCCAGCTTGACATACAGATTTTAAGGTGAAAGCCTTTAATGTCTCATTTTCACGTCCGACGTCCGCCCGTCCGTCCGTCCCTCCAGCCGTGCCCTGGCACAGTGCCAGGTGGGCGCCGGGGCGCGCAAACAGACGCTGGTCGCGTTGGACTTTACAGCGCTCGCGCTTTGCTTGCGTAGCGTCGCTGTGACCAGCGTCTCTAATCATGCAACGAGGGAGACGCGCGCATCACGTTCCATTCTGACCGACCCCGTCTCAGTGGTCGCAGGCGTTCGAGGAACACACTTTGGAATTGACAGGGTGTCCGTCAATTTAAACGCTAGAACGTGGATGGCGTCTGCATGATGCGCAGAGCGCGAGAATCCGAACGCATGCAAAACGGAGGCAGATTGGTCTCGCGTCTCGTTGCGATTCGAGGTAAAAAATTAAGCGAACATAAGTGGCAGGCTGTAACATGAAAATCATGGCATGCATGTCATCTACAATGTCATTTACATGCCACGCTCATGGTGCGCTTGCGTCCAGTTCGCTAGCTTGATATACACCAAAATTTGTATTGCGTGACGTGACTGTATGACGAATACAAATGACCATAGGTCGGCAAACTCACTCATGAGTCGACTCACTCAGACTCACTCAGACTCAGATTGACGCGTGAGTCTGAGTCTGAGTGAGTCCGGCTGAATTATATTTAGGTGAGTCTGAGTCCGAGTGAGTCCGCTTGAGGAAAATTTTGGTGAGTCGGAGTCAGAGTGAGTCAGGTTGAGGAAAAGTTTAGCGAGTCTGAGTCCGAGTGAGTCTGGATGACGAAAACACCGGTGAGTCTGAGTCCGAGTGAGTTTGGTTGGAGAGAAATTTCGTGAGTCTGAGTCCGAGTGAGTCTGCTTCAGCAAACTTTTGGTCAGTCTGAGTCCGAGTGAGTCCGGTTGAAGAAAATATTAATGAGTCTGAGTCCGAGTGAGTTCGCTTCAGCAAAATTTTGGTGAGTCTGAGTCCGAGTGAGTCCGGTTGAAGAAAATATTAATAAGTCTAAGTCCGAGTGAGTTCGCTTCAGCAGAATTTTGGTTAGTCTGGGTGCTAGTGAGTGCTAAGCGAAAAACGTTTATTGAGTGAGTCTGCGTGGGCTCCATTTATTTTGCCGACCTATGGTTACGAAATATTTATAGCCTCCTTTTATGGCGTGCCTTGTAATCGTATAGACGTACCGTCTTGTAAAGCCCTAGAAATTATTTTTCAAATTATCAAGCTGTCCATGCCCTCATATACGAGGGCATGTAAGTGGGCTGTGCAGCATCTTCTGACACATGTACAACTCCAGGCCACTTTTATTAAGTGACATCGCAATCCACATTGAGTTTGATCTACAACTGTGTACCTAATCAACGGAGAATGAGTGCAATGTTCGAGCTTCATCATCCATGTGGATTGAAATACGATAAAGCCGCACGATTCGCGAGCATCGAGCGCCCCTTCGCTCTCTGTTGCATTGAACCGCTTGGGTCTTTAGATGTCGCTTCGGTTTTTTCATGATTAAATGTGGCAATTGGGAAATTTTCGAGCGCCAAACAAGACATTCACAAGTACGAGAGAGACAGGACGGGCGCTTTTGAATGCATTGTGAATGCATTGTACCGCGCTCAAAAATTTCCCAGTAGCTATGCACCATCTCGCCGAATTTCAAGCTTTGTTAAAAATGTAGCGACGACCATAGGTCGGCAAAATAAATGGAGCTCACTCAGACTCACTCAATAAATACATTTTTCGCTTAGGACTCACTCGGACTCAGACTCACCAAAATTTTGCTGAAGCAGACTCACTCGGACTCAGACTCACGAAATTTCTCTTCAACCAAACTCACTCAGACTCAGACTCACCGGTCTTTTCGTCATCCAGACTCACTCGGACTCAGACTCACTAAACTTTTCCTCAAAAGGACTCACTCGGACTCAGACTCATGAATATTTTCGCCAACCTGACTCACTCGGACTCAGACTCACCAAAATTTTCCTCAAGCGGACTCACTCGGACTCAGACTCACCAAAATATAACTCAGCCGGACTCACTCGGACTCAGACTCACCAAAATTTAACTCAGCCGGACTCACTCGGACTCAGACTCACGAATATATTACTCAGCCCTACTCACTCAGACTCAGACACACGAAAATATAACGAAAGTATAACTCAGCCGGACTCAGTCACCAAAATATTTGTCAGCCGGACTCACTCGGACTCAGACTCACCAAAATTCTCCTAAAGCGGACTCACTCGCGGACTCACAGACTCGCCTAACTTTTTCTCAACCAGACGTACTCGGACAAAAAATTTGCAATATTGGATTTGGCCCGGCTCATCCAATTAATGTCGAAGGAGCGAGATAAAATAGCTTACGTAGAATAGCACATGTAAAGGGTTCACAAGTGCCAGGAAACCTTCAAAATATATGTATGATAGATTTCAACGTACAAAAACAAGTTATTTCCCGTGCATCGCAATGTCTATCGTAAAGAGAAATTCAATATTACACGCGATTTATGCAATATTGAGAATGTTTTCTTTAAATATAAGAATGGGTATACCGACCTTCGAGGAACATTAGGTTTTCATTCCTTACCTCTGAAATGCGCTATGCGCACGCGCCATTTGTTTTCAATGGGCGAGCGCGTACGTGCGTTTTTGGCAGACCCAATTATAAATGAAGTCCTTTCTTACGCTTTGCCGTTCGAAGGCCTAATCACGCTACTTGGGAACGAAGAAAGCTTGACATTGCGTTATGGCGCTTTTCTAAACACGTTCATGAAACTGCCAATGGTATTGCAGTCGATTTACCTCTCATTGACAACGCGAAAAAGAAAATAATATGAGGCGGCCATCTTTTGCAGAATCGAGCTCACCACCCTTGAAAAATTTTGGAAACATGGCTTTATAGAGTGCATGGTTCTGCCTCTCTAAAGTTTCGAAAACACCTGCGACGATAGTCTAGTGGTTGTGGTGCTTGACTGCTCACCAGAAGATCACGGCATCGAATCCCGCCCGCATTTTCGATGGATGCCGAAACGCTTGAGCCATGTGTGCTTATATTTTGGCGCACGTAATGAACCCCAGGTAGCCAATATTTCCGCAGCCGTCGACTACGGCACCCCTCATAATCACATCATGGCTCTCGGACGTTAAACGCCAATAATTATTATACTAGTGTTTCGAATTATAGAAACGGTAAGTTCGGTTTTAGTCGATGTCATGCTTTCGCAAAGTGATTGCGGATAATATAGGTTCGTATTTTACGTCGCAAAGCCAAGATGTGGTTGTCAGAGGCGCCGTAGTGGAGGGCTCCAGATATTTCGACCACCCAGGGTTCTTCAACGTGCATCTTAATCTAAGTACAATCGGCCGTGTGGACAGCCCGCACTGTGAGCACTGCCGCGTAGATGAGACTTTTACACATCTGTTGTGCGACTGCCCTTTATACGTGTCTCAACGGAATGTGCTTGCTTCAACGTTGACAGGCATCGGTGTGGCAACGCTAAGTGAGACTGCAATTTTATCGGCAATGTGCGACCAAACGAAGTCAGCAACTGCTATCACGGCTGTGATAGATTTTCTCAAGACTACAGGACTGGACAGCATGCTTTAGCGAAACCATTATGTTACGTGGTTTTGTATTCACGCACAACTTCCTTCTCTCCCCATCATCACCCCTCATCACTCTTTTTTCTCCCCTCTCCCTTATCCCCGGTGCAGAGTAGCAGGCTAGAGCGCACTAGCTCAGGCCGACCTCTCTGCCTTCCAATAAATTATCTCTCTCTCTCTCTTAATCTAAGTACACGTTTTGTGACTGCGTTTGTTTCTAGCAAGATATTTTTCGGAGCCGGCTAAGAACCAGTTGTAACTGTTAGTGACTACTCTATCTGCTCGATAATGGTAAAGAGTCGTATCAGTACCACGCTGGATACGGACACAAGGCAAAAAGGAACGTGCATAGGCGCGCCGATGAGAGCCGGCCAGTGTGTTCAAAGGTATGGTGGAAGCTTTTTGCATAGTCTGGTACAGACCATGCAAAACGAGGTGGCAATTTTCTGCTTTCCAAAAACCCTAATTGCTGACAGTCAAGCCGATTGCAAGAATGCCGTATTGAAAGGTGGGGACGCGCGCACCGCTTCATAGTGATCCTACTAGTCCCCAGAATTTCTAAGAAAAAAGTCACTAGACAAGGCCCTGAACTGACAACTAGAGGGTTTACTACAAACCAGACGCAATAAATTCACATACCTAACCCTGCGCTATTAGAAATTTTATTTCTTTTTATTCTCACTGCGTCGCTATTATATCTAACCTTAATAACTTATTATTTGTATTGTTTTTACTTCGATGTAACTGCTACTCTCTTACGCATTCTCAAATACACAGCTCCCTTCTGTAATTCCTTCGGGCCTTCAGGGTACTATTAAATGAATAAATAATTGAGAAGCCTATTTTCAGCGGGTAAATGGGGCAGCGGAGGTTGCCATAACGTACTGTATTTCTTTGCAGAATGACAGACTGATGGGCAATTGGTGTGGGTTCATAATGACATCTAGTGATTCATGAAACATATGAGAAATGCGCTAATTTGTCTCCCGTGAGGGGACATCGCTCAGCGACTTATGATCGAAAGCCAGTGCTACAACAAATACAAAATGAGTGATATGAAGGCAGTACATGCGCTTTTTTTTCTTTCCTGCTTCGAAGTCTACATTCTCGAAAGATGCAGGGAGGGGGGTAAGGGATGGAGAGCAGTGCTCGAGTCTCGTATATTTATGAGACCACTCGTTATCTTCATACCAGCGCATACTCCCCCCCCCCCCCCCCCCACCCTTTATCTTTACCATTGAAGTTCTGAAACCAAATTTTGAAGGCTAGCTAACGTGTGGGATAGATTTGTGTACACACACGCGCATCATCTACGAAATACCAACAGATAATATAGCCTAGGACGTATTTAAAATCGATTTTAAAGTTCATATCGCCCTACTGCAGCTAAACGTGCCTTCGTTTACTGTGTAAACAACCACCCACCCACTGCGTCACGAGTTTAAATATAAAACTCCAACCAAAATCACTATCGTCGCCACAGCAGCGGATAGATGAACGGAAGACAATAATTCATGACCTCTACACCAGCGGCTACACAAAGGCGTTTAATCGCAGAGCCCTCCGTAAGAGAAAAGACGGGGGAAACGTGACACCAACGGCGCCGCAACGACGCCGTGTGTCGATCCCCTACATTGCGGGCGCCAGCGAAGCAATAGCCCGTATACTAAGAAAGGCAGGAGTCGACGTTTCCCACAAGCCATCCACCACAATCGGCAGTTTCATCCCTCGGCCCAAAGACAGCGCGTCTGCGGAAAAAGCGCAGGGCGTCGTGTACCGGATCACGTGCGTGGACTGCCCCGCTTCCTACATTGAGGAAACCAAGAACTTCCATGAAAGAATGCGGCAGCAAAAAAATGACCTCCGTCACTTGAACAGCGGACGGACCGAAGTGACAGAGCACTGCCAGCGGTTTGACCACCATACCAGTCCCGACGGCGCGGTGATTTTGGAAAAAGAAAGGAACCTTCACCGGCGGCCCCTCCTCAAATCCTGCTACACTGAGCAGACAGCGGGAAACATCAACCACACCACGGGTGCACTGCCCTCCCTCTACTGCCATGGCTTGCGACGACTCACAGCAAACAATCACGCCTGGCAAAAAGGCGTTGCATCTCGGGCCTTCTCACCCCTGAACAAGAAGCCGATCATGCTTCGAAACGTCGCGGTTTCTTAAAATAAATTTTGGCTGGAGTTTTCTCTTTTCTCCAGTTTTCTGTTATCCCAACCAGACAGACTTCTGCCGAATGTTCACTTTTGAAAGAATATAGATATTTGTGTTGCAGGCCCCAAGCCTAGAGTGTCGAGCTCGTTGCTTCGGTTTGTACTTTCCTTGCATTCTTTGGGGGGGTATTAGGAGCTCGAAAGCAAGATACGAGAAACGAGCCTGGGAAACGGCCGTGCCATGAAGCTTTTTGCCGTGTGGCTTGGACGAACACAATGACGGCTGAGGGACCACCGAAAGTGCTTCGGCGCGTCAACGCTGACTATGAATGGAAAGGTGTTTGAATAGGAAAGAAAAGAAAAAATACGAAAAAAAACGGGTTTTGCTTGAGTCGGGAAGGACTGAACTGCAGGCGTGCTGGGAAAATATGGCAGCAATATCTCCCAAAGAGAGTCTAGAATTTGAAGAGGTCATTAAAGTTTAAAAGCTCCTTGAATCGCTGAGAGCTAACAGAATTCTTTGACCACATTACAGTCCGAAGAAGCTTGTTTTTGCAAGTCATGAAGCGTCGCGTATGGCATGAATTCTGCGTTTCTACCCCCTTCCTCCTTGAAATTCGGTCGCTACAACTTTCGAGGTACCACGGGGGGCAAGCTTTATCTAGCCATTTTAAATAACGAAGCCGCTGATTAATTGGTAGCGAATGACATGACGAAAGCCGATGGTCTGTGTTTTTATTTTTCATTTTTCAAATTATTTTTCAAATTATCAAGCTGTCCATGCCCTCATATACGAGGGCATGTAAGTGGGCTGTGCAGCATCTTCTGACACATGTACAACTCCAGGCCACTTTTATTAAGTGACATCGCAATCCACATTGAGTTTGATCTACAACTGTGTACCTAATCAACGGAGAATGAGTGCAATGTTCGAGCTTCATCATCCATGTGGATTGAAATACGATAAAGCAGCACGATTCGCGAGCATCGAGCGCCCCTTCGCTCTCTGTTGCATTGAACCGCTTGGGTCTTTAGATGTCGCTTCGGTTTTTTTCATGATTAAATGTGGCAATTGGGAAATTTTCGAGCGCCAAACAAGACATTCACAAGTACGAGAGAGACAGGACGGGCGCTTTTGAATGCATTGTGAATGCATTGTACCGCGCTCAAAAATTTCCCAGTAGCTATGCACCATCTCGCCGAATTTCAAGCTTTGTTAAAAATGTAGCGACGACACAGACCATCGGCTTTCGTCATGTCATTCGCTACCAATTAATCAGCGGCTTCGTTATTTAAAATGGCTAGATAAAGCTTGCCCCCCGTGGTACCTCGAAAGTTGTAGCGACCGAATTTTAAGGAGGAAGGGGGTAGAAACGCAGAATTCATGCCATACGCGACGCTTCATGACTTGCAAAAACAAGCTTCTTCGGACTGTAATGTGGTCAAAGAATTCTGTTAGCTCTCAGCGATTCAAGGAGCTTTTAAACTTTAATGACCTCTTCAAATTCTAGACTCTCTTTGGGAGATATTGCTGCCATATTTTCCCAGCACGCCTGCAGTTCAGTCCTTCCCGACTCAAGCAAAACCCGTTTTTTTTTCGTATTTTTTCTTTTCTTTCCTATTCAAACACCTTTCCATTCATAGTCAGCGTTGACGCGCCGAAGCACTTTCGGTGGTCCCTCAGCCGTCATTGTGTTCGTCCAAGCCACACGGCAAAAAGCTTCATGGCACGGCCGTTTCCCAGGCTCGTTTCTCGTATCTTGCTTTCGAGCTCCTAATACCCCCCAAAGAATGCAAGGAAAGTACAAACCGAAGCAACGAGCTCGACACTCTAGGCTTGGGGCCTGCAACACAAATATCTATATTCTTTCAAAAGTGAACATTCGGCAGAAGTCTGTCTGGTTGGGATAACAGAAAACTGGAGAAAAGAGAAAACTCCAGCCAAAATTTATTTTAAGAAACCGCGACGTTTCGAAGCATGATCGGCTTCTTGTTCAGGGGTGAGAAGGCCCGAGATGCAACGCCTTCTTGCCAGGCGTGATTGTTTGCTGTGAGTCGTCGCAAGCCATGGCAGTAGAGGGAGGGCAGTGCACCCGTGGTGTGGTTGATGTTTCCCGCTGTCTGCTCAGTGTAGCAGGATTTGAGGAGGGGCCGCCGGTGAAGGTTCCTTTCTTTTTCCAAAATCACCGCGCCGTCGGGACTGGTATGGTGGTCAAACCGCTGGCAGTGCTCTGTCACTTCGGTCCGTCCGCTGTTCAAGTGACGGAGGTCATTTTTTTGCTGCCGCATTCTTTCATGGAAGTTCTTGGTTTCCTCAATGTAGGAAGCGGGGCAGTCCACGCACGTGATCCGGTACACGACGCCCTGCGCTTTTTCCGCAGACGCGCTGTCTTTGGGCCGAGGGATGAAACTGCCGATTGTGGTGGATGGCTTGTGGGAAACGTCGACTCCTGCCTTTCTTAGTATACGGGCTATTGCTTCGCTGGCGCCCGCAATGTAGGGGATCGACACACGGCGTCGTTGCGGCGCCGTTGGTGTCACGTTTCCCCCGTCTTTTCTCTTACGGAGGGCTCTGCGATTAAACGCCTTTGTGTAGCCGCTGGTGTAGAGGTCATGAATTATTGTCTTCCGTTCATCTATCCGCTGCTGTGGCGACGATAGTGATTTTGGTTGGAGTTTTATATTTAAACTCGTGACGCAGTGGGTGGGTGGTTGTTTACACAGTAAACGAAGGCACGTTTAGCTGCAGTAGGGCGATATGAACTTTAAAATCGATTTTAAATACGTCCTAGGCTATATTATCTGTTGGTATTTCGTAGATGATGCGCGTGTGTGTACACAAATCTATCCCACACGTTAGCTAGCCTTCAAAATTTGGTTTCAGAACTTCAATGGGAAAGATAAAGGGTGGGGGGGGGGGGGGGAGTATGCGCTGGTATGAAGATAACGAGTGGTCTCATAAATATACGAGACTCGAGCACTGCTCTCCATCCCTTACCCCCCCTCCCTGCATCTTTCGAGAATGTAGACTTCGAAGCAGGAAAGAAAAAAAAAGCGCATGTACAGCCTTCATATCACTCATTTTGTATTTGTTGTAGCACTGGCTTTCGATCATAAGTCGCTGAGCGATGTCCCCTCACGGGAGACAAATTAGCGCATTTCTCATATGTTTCATGAATCACTAGATGTCATTATGAACCCACACCAATTGCCCATCAGTCTGTCGTTCTGCAAAGAAATACAGTACGTTATGGCAACCTCCGCTGCCCCATTTACCCGCTGAAAATAGGCTTCTCAATTATTTATTCATTTAATAGTACCCTGAAGGCCCGAAGGAATTAAGGAAGGGAGCTGTGTATTTGAGAATGCGTAAGAGAGTAGCAGTTACATCGAAGTAAAAACAATACAAATAATAAGTTATTAAGGTTAGATATAATAGCGACGCAGTGAGAATAAAAAGAAATAAAATTTCTAATAGCGCAGGGTTAGGTATGTGAATTTATTGCGTCTGGTTTGTAGTAAACCCTCTAGTTGTCAGTTCAGGGCCTTGTCTAGTGACTTTTTTCTTAGAAATTCTGGGGACTAGTAGGATCACTATGAAGCGGTGCGCGCGTCCCCACCTTTCAATACGGCATTCTTGCAATCGGCTTGACTGTCAGCAATTAGGGTTTTTGGAAAGCAGAAAATTGCCACCTCGTTTTGCATGGTCTGTACCAGACTATGCAAAAAGCTTCCACCATACCTTTGAACACACAGGCCGGCTCTCATCGGCGCGCCTATGCACGTTCCTTTTTGCCTTGTGTCCGTATCCAGCGTGGTACTGATACGACTCTTTACCATTATCCACGAGATAGAGTAGTCACTAACAGTTACAACTGGTTCTTAGCCGGCTCCGAAAAATATCTTGCTAGAAACAAACGCAGTCACAAAACGTGTACTTAGATTAAGAGAGAGAGAGAGAGATAATTTATTGGAAGGCAGAGAGGTCGGCCTGAGCTAGTGCGCTCTAGCATGCTACTCTGCACCGGGGATAAGGGAGAGGGGAGAAAAAAGAGTGATGAGGGGTGATGATGGGGAGAGAAGGAAGTTGTGCGTGAATACAAAACCACGTAACATAATGGTTTCGCTAAAGCATGCTGTCCAGTCCTGTAGTCTTGAGAAAATCTATCACAGCCGTGATAGCAGTTGCTGACTTCGTTTGGTCGCACATTGCCGATAAAATTGCAGTCTCACTTAGCGTTGCCACACCGATGCCTGTCAACGTTGAAGCAAGCACATTCCGTTGAGACACGTATAAAGGGCAGTCGCACAACAGATGTGTAAAAGTCTCATCTACGCGGCAGTGCTCACAGTGCGGGCTGTCCACACGGCCGATTGTACTTAGATTAAGATGCACGTTGAAGAACCCTGGGTGGTCGAAATATCTGGAGCCCTCCACTACGGCGCCTCTGACAACCACATCTTGGCTTTGCGACGTAAAATACGAACCTATATTATCCGCAATCACTTTGCGAAAGCATGACATCGACTAAAACCGAACTTACCGTTTCTATAATTCGAAACACTAGTATAATAATTATTGGCGTTTAACGTCCGAGAGCCATGATGTGATTATGAGGGGTGCCGTAGTCGACGGCTGCGGAAATATTGGCTACCTGGGGTTCATTACGTGCGCCAAAATATAAGCACACATGGCTCAAGCGTTTCGGCATCCATCGAAAATGCGGGCGGGATTCGATGCCGTGATCTTCTGGTGAGCAGTCAAGCACCACAACCACTAGACTATCGTGGCAGGTGTTTTCGAAACTTTAGAGAGGCAGAACCATGCACTCTATAAAGCCATGTTTCCAAAATTTTTCAAGGGTGGTGAGCTCGATTCTGCAAAAGATGGCCGCCTCATATTATTTTCTTTTTCGCGTTGTCAATGAGAGGTAAATCGACTGCAATACCATTGGCAGTTTCATGAACGTGTTTAGAAAAGCGCCATAACGCAATGTCAAGCTTTCTTCGTTCCCAAGTAGCGTGATTAGGCCTTCGAACGGCAAAGCGTAAGAAAGGACTTCATTTATAATTGGGTCTGCCAAAAACGCACGTACGCGCTCGCCCATTGAAAACAAATGGCGCGTGCGCATAGCGCATTTCAGAGGTAAGGAATGAAAACCTAATGTTCCTCGAAGGTCGGTATACCCATTCTTATATTTAAAGAAAACATTCTCAATATTGCATAAATCGCGTGTAATATTGAATTTCTCTTTACGATAGACATTGCGATGCACGGGAAATAACTTGTTTTTGTACGTTGAAATCTATCATACATATATTTTGAAGGTTTCCTGGCACTTGTGAACCCTTTACATGTGCTATTCTACATAAGCTATTTTATCTCGCTCCTTCGACATTAATTGGATGAGCCGGGCCAAATCCAATATTGCAAATTTTTTGTCCGAGTACGTCTGGTTGAGAAAAAGTTAGGCGAGTCTGTGAGTCCGCGAGTGAGTCCGCTTTAGGAGAATTTTGGTGAGTCTGAGTCCGAGTGAGTCCGGCTGACAAATATTTTGGTGACTGAGTCCGGCTGAGTTATACTTTCGTTATATTTTCGTGTGTCTGAGTCTGAGTGAGTAGGGCTGAGTAATATATTCGTGAGTCTGAGTCCGAGTGAGTCCGGCTGAGTTAAATTTTGGTGAGTCTGAGTCCGAGTGAGCCCGGCTGAGTTATATTTTGGTGAGTCTGAGTCCGAGTGAGTCCGCTTGAGGAAAATTTTGGTGAGTCTGAGTCCGAGTGAGTCAGGTTGGCGAAAATATTCATGAGTCTGAGTCCGAGTGAGTCCTTTTGAGGAAAAGTTTAGTGAGTCTGAGTCCGAGTGAGTCTGGATGACGAAAAGACCGGTGAGTCTGAGTCTGAGTGAGTTTGGTTGAAGAGAAATTTCGTGAGTCTGAGTCCGAGTGAGTCTGCTTCAGCAAAATTTTGGTGAGTCTGAGTCCGAGTGAGTCCTAAGCGAAAAATGTATTTATTGAGTGAGTCTGAGTGAGCTCCATTTATTTTGCCGACCTATGCAAATGACAGGCCCTAACATGTAAATAATGACATGCATATTATGTACAGCATGATTTGCTCCTTGCTGGCTGCTTCGCATCACATCGATTCCCACAGTGCGTGGGATCTGCCGGTTTTTTTGTGTTTTTTTTTCTCTTTATTCCTATTATTATCCTTCCTTTCTCTTTCAATTTCTCGCTTGCTTCCTCTTTCGATTTTTATGCGTGGTTTGTGTCGTGTTTCTGTAGCCATAGTAGTAATGACCGCACTTAATATCATCATCAAGGTGCTCGAAGAACAAGAGGAAGAAGACTTCCCTATGGTGCGAGCGCGCGCTCAATATACTACAGCTGGCTGTGCTGTATGTGGTTTTGCCTGCGTTACGCCAAGCGACGACGACGGCATAAGATCACAACATACGGCAGCATACGACAGCATACGACAGCGCGGACCCCTAAAGTGTTGCGCACTTAAAATAAAGACGAAAGCCAGCTTTCGCAAGTAGGCGAAGCTGTCAACATGGATTGTTCTTCTGCAGAAGCTCAATTGCCAAATATTTTTCAATTATTATACATGAGGCGGAAAACACTGGCATTCAGTGTCAATGAAGCTGAGCATCTGTAGACACGCTACAGTGTACGTGACATCCTCCGATCGGTAGTGCGTTGTCGTCATGGCAACCTCTTGCTCTCAGTCTACATCGCATAAAGGACACGAGGTCGGTAGCCGCCAAAATCCGGGGCCAATTAATCACCGCCGGCAAAGCAGCCGAGACAGCCTGCGACGTTGCGTTGTCTCTCGTCCTTGATAGACTGCCGACAATATTGCTTTCTTCGTTTAGTGGGATCGACTTATGTCTCTAAACACCGCTAAAGCATACTAAGAAAGAATAATTACAACTAAAGAAAGAATCGTGTCTTGCATTCCGAAACACCAACAGTTGTATAAAGAACGTAAACACAGCGCTTGATTGTCGAGAGTCGTCTTTAAGAAAGGTTTACACGCAACTCTTTCTTACACTTCATGTATCCATAAATTCGTGTACCCTGCAATAGAACTCACTGTCCTATTATACTCACTGTCCTAGTACTAGGGCAATACCATCGGCTTTAGTTATGCAATGATTGACATGTTTGAACTCAATGGAGATTGATGTTGCATACAAAGCCTAACACGCGTCGGATATGCATGTTCTGAGCAACCCTCTATACGTAGACATGTAGCGATCACCTCGTAATGTGGTTGAGACAGACGGGAACAATAGTGCTTCACGGGACATATTTGCTATGCCCATGCACTATAGGCGGCGCGCTGTGTCTTCGTCGTCAATATTCTTTCAACGTCAATGTTAAAAGCAAACATGAATAACTTGCTCCTCTGAGAGCCTTCAAGCTTTTCACATCCCCGTGTTTACAATGAGAGACACAATTCTGGGCTCGGAGAACATTTCGCTTTGGAAAACTGCGGGCAGTTATCTTCATTTCGTGTGAACAAGGCCAAACAACAACAGAAACCGTTTTCGCTATGCTTGTAAACTTGTAAACAATACGAAAACATCTTGTTGGCCCACGCTGCGCAGGATGCGAAAACAACACAGAGGTAATTAAGGACAACGTAGACAGCGAGACTAGCAATCAAATTTGGACTCCTCGGTTCCATTAACGTGGATGTAAAAGAATTCGATAGGTCATTGACGTTTAATCTCCGCAGGAATGCGGCTGCTCAGAACAGCATTGACCACACGAAGCGGCCTGTTGGTCGTAGCTCGCGATAGCAGTGCAGCAAACGTAACCCCATCTGACTGCAGAATGGCCGCTCACACCATTCATAACAACGCTTTTCTGACAAAAGATGATGATTCTTATTTTATAATTTTCCGTGTTTATTACGAAGGCCCTGTTAGTGTTCACTTAATAAAGGAGGACGTCGCCAGCTCGTGCGACTCCGCATGTAATATGTTATGAGAATCGTCCATTACAACAACACTCCCATACGCTATGTACAAGCAAAGCAGTGTGAGTTTCAACAGAAAAGAGCTGGAAAGAGCAGACATGAACACATCACTAACCTAAGTGGCTACAGAAAACTTCGCGGAGCTTAAATGGGTGCGCTGTATTCACCGTGTATTTTTACGAGAAGTTCGCGTCTCGCAAGAAAGGTTCAGATTTACCTGGTCACGGAGGACCGGAGGTCCAGAATTGTTCACTCATGCGCGATGAATGCCAAGTTACCGTGTTTCTTCCTTGATAGCGCTTTAAAAATCAGGCTGGCACATCCGAACAAGCAAGTAGCTGCAGTTTCTCGACTGCAAACCCTCTTCCAGGGGGTCCTCCCGACAGTCTATGAGTATATATATATATATGCACACACGCACGCACACACACGTACACACACACACACACACACACACACACACACATATATATATATATATATATATATATATATATATATATATATATATATATATATATATATATATATATATATAACGCGTCCGATGCTCTACCACTGAGCCACTTTATAGGGTATATATGTGTACTTAAACGTGGGAGCGTCAGTCAGCGCCGCCTGTTGCCATTACGGCGAGGGTGGAACACTCTTTTTTGCCTGTAGGCATCACGTAGTACGTGATCTTATTACGAGCGGGCAGCTGACTAATAATCCCTCGCATACCACCTGAAGGCATCAAGTCTGCCAGAACGAGACCCTCGTTATGAATGAAGGCAAGAATTGTAAACTTGAGGGTTCGTTTGCTTTGTTAAACACAGTATTAATGAGAACAAACGGACAAAGATGCCAAGGTACTTTCCTTGGCATCTTTGTCTGTTAGTTCTCATTAATACTGTGTTTAACAAAGCAAAAGAGCCCTTAAGTTTACAATTCTTTCTTTTATATGTATATATATATATATATATATATATATATATATATATATATATATATATATATATATATATATATATATATATATATATATATATATATCCTGCTGACAGCCCGGACTGTGTGTGTGTGTGTGTACATTTGAGCACATGATGTGGGACTGCCCTCACATACCCAAGGAACTGAAGGCACAAATCCTCCAAAGACAAGACTTTTATTCCGCCATTAAAAGCACTGATCTTCACCGTCAGCTTCGGGCAATCCAAGGGATCCATGATGCCGAGGGCAGGTACTCCCTGCCTGTTCCAACGTGGCAGCGGCCCGCATGGAAGTCGGGGTAAGACCCGGCTCTCCTCCCTCGGTGCTCAATAGAGTTATTTATCTAAGTATCTATGAGCATAGCAAATTAATGCGACCCGCCGCTCCAGTACGGCCATGCTCTAGCATAACTAACAAAACGCGACGACAATGGTATTGATCCAACTAGACGATGGCCGGCTTCATTCATTAATTGAACGGAATGACCTTATTCTACACTCCGTTTCACCACTACCGCTCAGCACTACCAAGGCTACGGGGTGTAAGCAAGCTACACGCTTGCGCTGCAAAACATAGTTCTAGATATAATTACCTCACAGTTAACGAGGTCGACACGTTTGCACTTGTTTGACACGTGTTTCGTTATATCTGTGTGTGATACATTTATTCTTTATCGCATTGATGTCATGTGCCTTTAATTGCGGTATCAGTAACCACCAGTAGCTGCGGTTGCGAAAAACATGGCAGCGGCCATGCAGACGCGACCGCCCGCTTCGATCCGAACTTGCGCTGTCTATTCGCCCACTGAGCTGGCAGCAACAAATAAATGATGGAATGAGCCATCGCTTTGTGCCATCTCACGCTGAGGACAAAGCATCGGCTACATTTTCTCGTTATTTGCGAGATAAGCTGTTCGTTTATTCTTACCTGCTAAGCCTAATGCGCAGAGAATTTTATAATGGTTCTCAGAATTAGCGCCGTGTCTTCACGAATACATCGCTGTCGAATCATCGGCACATTAACCTAAAGCAAATGCGAGCGTCAGTTTGTAACTTTGGGGTGACACGGCGGCGCACAGTGAGTACTTTATAAATTGAAAGCGGAGGGCGCCAGCTGCGATGGGTGCAGCCATTTCTTTTTTTCAGTGATGCCGTCTGTCCGCTTTACTATTAGCTTTACTCGCCCTACGCGTGCGAGCAGACGCGAGGCAGACGCCGAGCGAATGCCGAGCAGACGACGCGATGCGGATGAATACATGTGGAGGGGCTAAACGCACTTCCTATTGGTGCTGAAAGGATCTTCTGAAACAGAGTATAGTCCGTCTGAACTGACAGCAAGTGCCCAGGCCTGCCTGATATATTCAAATGATAATAAAAAGAATGACTCGTCATCCAGTCCTTGCGAAAATGGACGCGCAAAAAAGCTGTTGAAAACCGCTACGGCAGCTACTTGTAGCGATATTCTCTATAGTGAGAAACCAATATATGAACCACGAAGGTGGAAATGTGGCCTAACATGGTAAGACCAGACAGCAGCTTTGGGTGATGAGATCATAGCTTGAAATATTTTCTTTTGAGTGCGACACCGTGAGTAATGCATGACCCGCCATGGTGGTCTAGTGGTTATGGTGCTTGACTGCTGATCCGCAGCTCTCGGAATCCCGCCCTCGGCGGCCAAAATGCTCGGGACCCGCGTACTTGGATTTAGGTGCACGGTAAGGAACCTCAGGTGGTCGAAATTCCCGGAGCCCTCGCCTAGCTACGGCGTCTCTCATAATCATACCGTGGTTTTGGGAACTTAAGCACCATCTATTTTTCTTATTTGTACTATTATTATTATTATTATTATTATTATTATTATTATTATTATTATTATTATTATTATTATTATTATTATTATTATTATTATTGTGTGAGGAATGCAGACTAAGCCGATACGGACAGCTGTAATAAAATCGAGCGCTGACATGGACAAAGAAAGAGGCTGATGCCACGCGTGAGAGAGGGAATAATCATCCTTATTCGGTGCTATTTAGACAGCGTCCTCGGCGTAGCCTCTTCCTTCCAGGAAAACAGAGGAAGCCGCAGCGAATGCTGTTCCTACGACTATACGCTTTACTGCCTTGCATATGCAATGTATTTTTGGAGTCCGTTCACAAGAAGCTGTCGGGGCGCGTCCACACAACACGGTGCACACATATTGACAAAAGTCAGGCATCGAGCTTCGCAACGAAGGTGACCCACCAGTCAACACAAGAGGCAGCGAAATGCGACGCTACGGCCGCCTGTAACGCTCTAACTTTTCACATGTCGCGAACTTCTCGCACGATGCCTCATTTGTTCCAAAAAAGGCGTTCAGCCACAAAAGTACACAGAAACTGGGCTGCCCGGCATCCCGTTTCCTTTATTTCCCAAGCGCCTGTGTTTGCCGATTGCCACACACTTACGCGAGAGGTTTACTCGTGGCACACTTGCTGTATGCTCCACAGTATGTATAGTCCTTTTCACTTTGAAGAGCTTAAAGCAGTGTTATTTGCTATGGCATCTGACTTCGTATCTGGTTCCATGTAACTGGTTGCATGCAATCGGGTAGCCAAAAATCTAAGTGAAAACGAGAGTAGATCTGCGTTATAGGCACTATATAACTGAGTAAGCTGCTGAAAAAACGTAGTTGATTAGAAGAAAATTTTCACGTACATTTCGTTGCGAAAGTAACATTCAACATTAAAAGAAATTACGATTGCTAAACATATACATAAATCTACCATAAGGTGTCTCTATATTGCACTTGTAACACCATGTTTAGAGCGGGACATTGGCTCATATCAAACCCCTCTCCCCACGCACACAAACAATTTTAATAAGATCATTACGAACAACAAATAAATAAACATCTAAACATCGATGCATCGAAATAAAACCTTTGCTGACACCAATTACAAAAGAGTGGCGGCTGACTATAAATACGTGAAAATGTCCCCATTTGATACAATGACTTCATTTCTACTGCTACTGAAGATACATCACCCGGTATCGCCGAACGTATAAATACGGACACAACATGAAACAACATGAAAATATGCTACAATGCGCGAAACGCAAATAAAGATGCAACTCGACATTTTTTGGAGCAAGATGAGAAACTATACGCGTGACAGAACAATTTATCTTATTCACAGCTGGCTGTAGACAGGAAGCGAAAGAGAGAAAGGCTACATAAAAAGAAAAATGCCCATTTCTGCTTTCCTAATCAGAGAGTAACACCCTACAACGCCTTGCCTGTTCAGACCAATGAGGTTTGTTCAAACTCTGCGGCATATTTTTCGTTGCATGGCATGTCTTACATGATTAGCCGTTCCTAAGGGTACGCAGCGTACAGGCGCTCGGAAACAGTGCCATGGAAGAAGAACAAGATTTAGTGCCGCGCGTTTCGCAGGAATACGCTTATGCTTTTCTACCGTTCTGTCGTTACCTGAGAACTTTACGTGGTGTCGTAGATTACGGTGGATTGTATACGGGCCACAGTTGAAAGTTTCTCTCGGCCCAGCAAGTGAGCAAGCCTTCCAAAACAAGCCCCAACTTCCTCCAACCAAAAAAAAAAAGGGAAATAGAAAGGAAAAAAATATACGGCACGACGAAGTTCAAATTTGAAAGAAGTAGGTAACTAAATTTTTTTCACTCTGAAAACTATTGAAAGTGTAATAGAAAAATATCTGGGGTTTTACGTCCCAAAACCACGATATGATTATGAGAGACGCCGTAGCGGAGGGCTCCGGAAATTTCGACCCTCTGGTGTTCTTTAACGTGCACTCACGTCGCACAGTACACGGGCCTCTACCATTTCGCCTCCATCGAAATGTGACCGCCGCGGCCGGGATCGAACCCGCGACCTTCGAGTCGGCAGCCGAGCACCATAACCACTACTCCACCGCGGCGGACTATAACTGAAAAAGTCACTGCAATATCAAGTGAAGGTAAAAAAATGAACTTGATTATTTTGTACACCGAAAATATGCGCAACTATAAACGAAAGCGCACATTTACTTCTGCACATAGTCTGCACTGTAGTCTTCCACTGTGTGAGTTGAATGTTTCCGAATGCACGCATAACATTACTGCTTCACTACATCAACATATATTTGATTTCTACGCTGAACCACTCATTGCTATTGCCAAACGCGTTATTAGTGAATATGACGAAGACAATATTTGGAAAGCAGTTATATTAGACTAAAAAATTGTCCGCCTCGGTGGAACAGTGGCTACGGTGCTCGGCTGCTGACCCGAAGGTCGCGGGTTCGATCCCGGCCGCGGCGGTCGCATTTCGATAGAGGCAAAATGGTAGAGGCCCGTGTACTGTGCGATGTCAGTGCACGTTAAAGAACACCAGATGGTCAAAATTTCCGGAGCCTTCCACTACGGCGTCTCTCATAATCATATCGTGGTTTTGGGACGTAAAACCCCAGATATTATTATTATTAGACGAAAAAAAATTGACTAAGTTCCATACATGTGACAAGGACTGGGAAATTCTACAAGTGACTGGGCGAAGCCAGAATCAAAAAAATCCGCTAGTTGTATGCGCAACTGGTAACCCTGATACTTCAGAACTTCGATGACTACGCAGGATGACTAGAAGGGATGCTAAATGCGCCCTTGAGGAGAGTGCTAATTGTTTTATCATTTTTAGCTCGCGCGTGCCTTGAAAATTGCGCTAGTGCTGAGTCGCCGTTCCTTATGGACTATAGAGGAGAGTGCCACAATTCTTTTTCTACCAATGACTACTTTCTTCGTACTTTTATGTGATGAATCGGACATAATGATTTTGATAACGTCGATTGCAAAACGCCGTCGCTATGAAATATCTTTTGTAGTCATTACTAGAGACCGGATTATAGGCAAATACCTATTTTTTTCCGTGCGTTCCTCTCGCGCCACTTTGATATATGAGCATGAATTAGGGGTAAAGGAGGGCTTTTATAGTGTTCTTATAGTGCCTATAAATGCCTATTTTGGGGGTTTGTGCCTAAATCTCTATCAGTGCCCATAAATGCCTATTTTCAAAATTGGTGCATATATGAACGATATTTAGCATCAAATTTTGCTTTCTAGTACAGTCTGAGACGGTAATTAATGTTACCGGGCAAAATTGACGTTTCGGAACTCTATGGGGTGCCACAACCTAGTTTTCTAGTTCAACAAACTTCCGGAAAGAAACCGCCAGCAGCAGTGAAATGGGACGCGCCGGCCACTTTACCCCACCGCACTGACATGGCGCGAGCGGTTGGAGCAGGGGAGAGGAAAAGACGCTATTTCTGCAACCCTAAATGGGAGGACGTCCCAGCTTGTACAGTGGAATGGGGAGAGGAAAATAAAGGCGGGAAGAGGAGAGGGGAAGAAGAGGAGAGTGGCGTCTATGGCCGAGGACATGGCGGGCGGCTTTTACCGCCGGTTTTCCAGTCCAGTGTTCCCATGGAATTGAAGCACCTCCTTGAAAACTTGGGCGCGGTGGGGGGGCAGAAAACAGGAGGTGCCTGCGCGCAGCAGCAGGAATATGGAGAGCGAATGCGAAACCATGGAGTGCCGTCAGTGGAAAATAGAAAGTAGGTAAAATAATCACATGTGCACATGGCTTTTGTTTCGTTTGTAATTTACTCTTAAAGGTCGCTTCACCAGGTCACATGAGAAATTTTAGTCAGATACTGGAAGTGTTCGCGTGCCCAATGAAGAGCTTTGTACCACAAGAACGTTTTAATTGGTTCATTACGAGCCGCGAAAGCATGATGCTGGTAGGTGAGCTTGAAACCTTTGCCACTCGCAAGCCAAATTTCTTCCCTGCCCTCTTCGGTATCAGAGAAACTCGGAGCCGGAAGATCACACGACGTTCACACATCAACACGCCATGCGCACGGAAGATTACACTATGTGCACATGACATGCCCAAGCCAGGTCCTGCGCACAAGCGGTGTTGTATCGTTTCGGCGTTCGCTCTATAGTGTACTGCCTGTTTCTGTGGGATGGATCTGTCTAAGCGTTTGGAGAGGCTGGCATGGATGCTGTATCTTTACCACGACACAGCGCGTCGCACAGCTGGAACTGCTGTAAGGGACGATGCACCAAAAACATGCTAAGCGTTGTAAGGGCTGGCGCCGGCACGATGCGGGAACAGCGAGAACACGAACACAAAAGAAATATAGGGAGCTAAGTCTCGCATCGCTCTCGATTCGAAGAAAAAACTGAAGAAAAATGCGCACACATTCCGTTTGTATGTTTTAATATTTCTATTAACTTTCATTCTTCTATTCAAGCAACGGATTGCACAAATTACACATGTAGCCTCGAATAATTCTCGCAGTTTCATGTACTACTGTGACATACACAGGACCATTCCTTGTTGAACTTCACCTCCCCCCACATTGGTGCGCGCGCCCGTGAGATAGAGGGCACGAGGCATTCAGTCTGACATTTCACCTGCTTCCGGGGAGCGTAGCGTTGCAAATCTTGGCAGACGTGATCATTAGCGCAGTGAATGCATTATACTTCTAGCTCGAAACGCTCAAATTTGGTAAGGGGCCCTTTATGGTGTTCACACAAAGAGGAGAAATTGACTCTGCGCTATTAGACCCGGCCAATACGAGGCTGGCAGACCCTTTTGGCCTTTCAGCGGTCTGGCTATTGAATCATGTGCTGCCCAGGAGCGTGTTTATTCGATGTAGGGCACTTAACTTACCATTCGGTACAATAAAAGGTGAGACCGTGTTCTGGAAACCGTGCCCGAAAAGGGACCATTGCATGGCTATGTTAAATCATTAACGCCTTTGTGCAATCATAAAATATAACATTTGTTTGCTTTCCTGTCGTAGACCAGGTCACGCACGTCCTTATTCGAAAACTCGAGTTTTTGTAAAAATTTATTATGCCTATATTTACGATTTTGGGGGGCCTAAAACTGTTTTTCCTGCCTATTTTTGGCGCCTAAAACACGATTTTTAGTGCCTAAAAATCCATCCTCTAGTCATTACTAAATGATACTCACAAAACGCAGTTCAGATGTGGGATGTACAGTTCTCAGCGAATGAAAACAGATTCTTATGCAATGTGGCTCTGGCGCTTCTTGCGCCATCAGATCGGAGAGCGCTCGATGATCGTTGGTGGACCAAATTGAGCCACAATGTGCAGCAGAGCCCTGTAGGCCCTACTACAATAAAACCGGCTCGGTGTCCCAAGCGCATGGCATTGGCACAAAAGGCGGCAATATACCCATGCGACGCATTGAATTCGATGCTGTCAGCGTCGCATTTCAATCGCTTTGCTGAGCACTTGGGAACAAATACAACAACCTCAAAATTTTCACAGCACAATATATCGGAACAGCTCTATTACACCACCAGATCTTCCAAGGTTTTCTCGTCCACTACATGTGTCATACGTCCTGCTCATGTTTCCCTGAAATATAGTTCTAAGACAATAAAAAAATTGGCAGGCGATATCTTTAGACTCCAAAAATGTTTTTCAACCGTTCTCCAACGACAAGAACTGTCACCAGACTCTTGCGCTTCATTTCTTGGAAAATTGGCGGTTGCCACAATTTATCAATAATGCTATGCCATGCTGAAAGTATTCGCACAGCTTGCGACCGCATGTTGCCCCACACGTGGCCTATATAGCAAGCAAAGGTACGCAAGATACATGACATACTTGTGGTAGAAAAAGAAGATCCATAGGACGCAGCTCTTTTGAGTGTGCATGCTGGGCGCAACGTTGGGAAAGGTTGACGTCAAAATCTTGCACCACACGTAAGGGAACCCGGTATTTTGTGCGCTGGTTCTCATGACTATGGGGTATAAATATCCCCCCAACCAGTCACAGATGTCAAAAAAAAAAAAATACTCGTAATCTTCTATAAGATGATGCTCATCATCTAACGCTCGTCTAGCGTTATTTCATTTCTTGCGTCATCGTCTTGTTGGGGCTCCTATTTCAACTATATCTTTCCGAAAACTCGGCCCAAATTTCACTGCTGTAATGGCTGATTTGTTATATTAGGAGAACTGTGTACCAAACGAGTCCCATTTTTGACGGAACGCGGTGTTATAGCGGTTACAGCACTCAGCTGCTCCCCTGAAAGTTGCGGGTTCGAACCCCGGCAGCTACAGTCGTATTTCCACGGTGGCGTAATGTTAGGGGCTCGTCTACTTATATTTCGGTGCACGTTAAAGATTCCTAGATCGACGAAGGTCTCCGGAGCCCTCCGTTATGGCGCGCATCACTATCATGGTTTCAGCACGTCGAATTCCAAATATTAACGCGACAGCGTTAAAAGAGCTCGTTTCGCAGAAGTTCCGGCGTCGGCGTCGGCGTCGGTGTCGGCGTCGGTGTCGGCGTCGGCGTCGTTGGTTGTGAGCGAAAAATCATCATCTTGTCCGTGACCGAAAAATCATCATCTTGTCCGTGACCGAAAAATCATCATCTTGTCCGTGACCGAAAAATCGAGAAAGATAGAAATAAAATAAATAATAAAAATTTTCGGGTCCGAATGAGGATTGAACCCGGGTTGTCTGCGTGGCAAGCAGGTGTTCTACCACACAGCCACGCCTCTGCTTGGAAATACTGTGAAAATAACTTCCTCTGCTTGGAAATGCAGTGAAAATAACTTCCAAGCTTCGCAAACGCAAGCGTCCTTTATATAGGCGTCGCAATATAACATGTAATATCCCAGGAATATTGCGTGGTACAAGCGTACATTGTCATCGGGCGTCAGAATATGTGACTATCATAACGATTCCATAGTTTAAAGCCAGCCACCCATTACAAACGGCACACACCTTACTGCGCGTATTCCCTTACCACCACGTAGTGGGTGCATAGCAATTTCGAAAACATTTCCCACATTTGCCGCGCATAATTTCTCCTGGTTTAAAGCATACTACCCATTACATAGTATGCACTAAGTGATTGAAGTACGCACTAGGGACGGGATATCGCTATCGCGTTAAACTCTTAAAGGCGAAGCTTAAGGGTCCCCCAATTTTTTGTTATTAAGATACTCGTTTTCTTGGAGACGCTCAGAAAATACCGCCTATTCTACCTCACTGTTTCAATAACATTCAATATGGCGCCTTGGTGAAAGAAATCAACAACAGGAAATGAAGTTCAATAGGGTTGAAAGGTGGGCAAGTTCTCGTGTAAGGCACGGTGGTAAACTGCAGGAATTCAAGCGCCGCATTTCGTGCATTAACATGTGATCCGTTTTCAGTGGCGGCCTAAGTTTAAATATTAAGGCGAAAGCCTTTAATGTCTCATGCTCACCTCCGTCCGGTGTCCGTCCGTCCGGCATCCGTCCGTCCGTCCGTCCGTTCGTCCATCCACCCGTATCCGTCCATCCGTCCGTGCGTCCGTCCGTCCGTGTCCATCCATCCATCCATGCCCGTCCGTCCGTCCGTCCTTGTTCATCCGTCCGTCCACCCGTGTCCGTCCGTGTCCCCGCCTGCCCCTGGCATCTCAACGTCTCGCCCAACAGCCGCCGCTCTATCGTAGTCGCCAGCCAGCCCCGTCAACTCGACCAGTCAAGCATCCGTGTTTTGGTCAGATTGAACTCGGGTTCTTCTCCGCTCGGCCGCTCAGCCGCGTTAGAGTTAGACTATCTAGTTTAGATCATTGAACTTACATTTTGGTGGTAATTAGGAGTGGTTTACCGTGTGCAGTGAACTTTATACTAAGTGTAATTTTGTGTACATATATAGTTTTCACTTTAATTCTTAATTAAATGTTTCATGTGTTTGTTTGTTAAACCAACTGCTTTGTCAATAAGACTCTCAGTGGCTCAGCCATAGAGGGCCGTTACAAACCAAATGAAGAATTTGCATCACAACACCCAAGGTGCACGTCTGCTTCTTCAAGACTTCTTATTGAAGTTTCGTAGCTTTTAAGCCGAAAGCCTTTAATGACTCATGCTCACGTCCATCCGTCCGTGTCCGTCCATCTGTCCGTCCATGTCCGTCGGTCCGTCCGTGTCCGTCCGTGTCCGTCTGTGTCCGTCCGTGTCCGTCCGTCTGTCCGTGCCCTCCGGCCGTTCCGAGCCCTGGCACGGAGCCAGGTGGCCGCCGGGGTGCGCAAACGGACGCCGGTCGCGTCGGACTCTACAGCGCTCGCGCTTTGCTTGCGTAGCATCGCTGTGCCAAGCGTTTGGAATCATTCCTGACCGACGCCATCTCAATGGACACAGGCGTTCGCGGAACACACTTTGGAACTTACAAAAGGGTCCGTCAATTTAAGCGCTGGAACGCGGATGGCGCTTGCACGATGCGCAAAGCGCGAGAAAATACGAAGGCATGCGAACGGAGGAAGATTAGTTTCGCGTCTCGGTGCGACTCGCGGTAAAAAATTAAACAAGAAAACATGCACACATTTTGGTTTAGGTGTTATCCCACTGAGAGTGTAAAAGAAAAAAGAACTAGGTATAGTCAGTCGAATGGCCACACGCTGTCGCCGTACACACCTTTGGAATGTACAAAGTGTCCTTCAATTTTTGGTTAAGGTACCGAGAACTTATTATGTTAAGAACACACACACGTACACGCACACAGCGTATTAAGCCTTCTATTTGCGACATGAAGTGTAACAGCAGCTTTGAGGCTCCTTACTTTGGGGTAGCCGTTGAACTTGTGAGCACCCATTACTTAGGCATATAACCAGCGTTTTGGAGTCAGATTATCATGCATGACTAACTGCATACACAGGTATCACTAAGAAGCACGGAGCTGTTATTCTCTCGTAATCAAGAAAATCATTGTTTTTCAAAATTTAAGACGATACCTTCACAATTAAGGCGGAATATGCTATGGTGAGCAGGGGTGGTAGCCTTTACAAACTGAACATTTATGAACATATGTGTCGTACGGCCACTTTGTCGTGCTTCTCAAAAATTTTCTTTCTGATTCTTAGAAACTTTTCGTACTTGACTAAACTTTTTGTTAATGTTGCCCAGCTAAGACCTATAAACCCACCTTCCCGTTGCAACCTTCTCTTTTTGCTTGTTTACTTTCTATGCGTAAATTCAACTTTTTTCTTCTGGAAGCTTTCGTCGTCGCAGAGTAGTGAACCAAGAAGTTCATGTAATGTAACCGCCTCATCATCCCACATTGATCTTCATACCCTACATCTTATGAGAAATCGTGGAACGTGGAATACCGCTGTGGCCTAAGTTAACGTCAAGTGGACTTGTCGTTGTCAGTGCAGCAACTACGTCGGCCATTCCGCTTTATTTTTCATACCCTCGAACTGCAAACTTCCCAATCCCTTTCCCTAGTGTAGGGTAGTATATCGCTAATTGTTAACTGGCTAACATCCCTGCCTTTCCCCTATTACCTCTTTTATTGCTTCCTAAAGCTCTTTCCCAAGAGCAAGGTAGACAGCTATAGACTTACAGCACTCAGGTGATGGTCTCCACCGTCTATGACTAGATTCCTCTCTCGCCATCTCGCTTTCCTCTTCGCTCTTCAGTTCTTGCATCAGGTGCACGGTGTGTTATCACAAAATTTGCGGTCTTTCTCGACACGTGAGTTGCGTAGAAAAGTTTTTGGGAATTCGAGGCTTGAAGGACCAGCCTTAATTATGCATGTGTCAAGCCCAGCTAGCTCGCTATTTATCAGTGAGTTAATTTTACTTAGGTTCCATTTAGAAACTGTCAGTGTAATAACTTTTTTTACAGCCACCAGGGTGCTGCATAATCTTAATAACACAATTCCTCGCTCTGTTAATAGCCTGTAATGGGGTATCTTGAACGAACGCGAAGGCTAAGTTCAATTAATTTGAACGGTGGCGCTTTTGAGTATGACGTTCAATATAGACAGTGAGATAATAAATAAGCTCCTGCGGCGCGCTGCTTGTGACACACTCATTTAAGGTTTACGGTAAGATTTATTCTGGGGTTTCCACGCACAGTTTTTGAATTGCGTTTGAAGCTTATTCTTCAGCGGCGCTTTTGTGGAATAAAAGATAACTGTATAGCTGCACAACATTGCGCTTGTGCAAGACGTAAATAATGATAACTTTGTCAAAAGACGCGCCCTTTGACCTGTAACGCAGCTGAACTGAAACAATAACGAAACCTGAAAGAAAAAAGTGCGCAGCTTCCACTAGGCGCTGGAACCAACAATATGGATCAAACAGCGCAGCTAGTGTTTCGCTAGTAATTCCAAGCTTTTGATAGAGAGTCTCAGCTTTTTGCTAGTACTGCACTGTACTAGTATTTCTAAGTATGGCTGTCCTGGGCTATACTTGGCTAGACATGTCATGTGGGTAGGTGTTACGTGAGGTTGGGATTTTAGTCACGTGACTAGCTGTTTTGTGGTTTTTGGTGGCTACATATCACGTGGCTAGCTGTTCGGTGGTCAATGGCGGAAACATGTCGTATGACCATCTTGTACGCGATATAGCAAAACTGCGATTCGGCCTAGTTGGAACATATTCGTCTTGAAATGAGTGCGCTTGTTCGCCTTGTTTTAATAACACTACCTTGGAATATAGGCATCGAAACCGAACTTCAAGAGAAATAATGGAAGCCTATCACATTGACAAGCTGAAAGAAAAGTGTGTTAGCCACCCTTCAGTTGCCTTGCTTGAGAAGGAAATTTCGCTCTTGTCTGCTGTTCAGTGAGCATGCGATAAGTTGTGCCATGTGCGCAGTTCAAATGTTTTTTGTGACCAGAGTGGGCAGTTCTGAGGGTTATTAAGTGAACGTTTAAAAAAAATAAACCAGTTTTAAGATTGCGCCCGTTTGTGTGTCTCTTCTGTGTCCCCGTGTGCCTGCGCAAATATTTCAAGACGCGATATAGCGTGATTATAGTCACGGGACAGAATACGGGATTTTTCGTCGCGTGACTAGGTGTTGCGTGTTGTTACGTGATTTTTAGTTTAGGGTGTAGGTACGTGATGTTACATGATTCTAGTGACGTGATTAGTTACGTGATGCTAAGTGCGTTTAGTCACGTGACAAGGTGTTATGTTATTGTAGTCACGTGACTAGTTGATTGACATTGCGTAATTTTAGTTACGTGACTAATTATTATGTGACGTTATGTGATTTTTAGTCCCGTGGCTAGTTGTTACGTGCCGTTACGTGATTTTACTACTGGGACTAGTTGTAAGTAACGGACTTGCCCATTTTAGTTATCCTATTCCACGCCGGACAATTTGGTGCGCGTATTGTTGGAGCGAAGCAGAAGTTAAAGAGGACGAAGCGAGCACTTACCGGTTCATGACGATGATAATTCCTGTTCGCACTACCCCGCGGAATGAAAAGCTTAAGAAAAGATGCCAGGCCTGTGTGGAATACGCAGCGCAGTCACAGCGAAAACTGCAGGAGCAGCCTCTTCATAGAGCCCGTTGTAAACTTTCATGTGGTATAGTGTACTAAAATATTCTAGTACACTTTACATGGGTTGACTACTGCAGCTACAGTTGTAGCATGCCAACTGCACCATAAGTCGTCATTATATTGCGCAGTATCGTGTACCTACCATGACATTATTCACCATTCTGCGGAGAAGAGAGATGCCCACTACCTGTCTGTAAGGCATTATGTGTTTAAAGGAAAAAAAATGGCTTCAAACACCTTCACGCTTCAAAAATAGCTTGTAACCTTTGGTATATGCCTTTCTTCTACTGCGATAATCGCCATCAGGCCTTCTTGCTCTGTCTTTCTTGGGAACTTGGAGCTTGCCGCATTCATCTCGAAAATTCGACGGAATGGTGATAGGACTTGATCAGTTGGTGATCTCATATTGCCGTATACGAGGCGTTAATTCAAGGAAAGACGCGCAAAATAACGTGGCGTATTTTTTCATTGTAGAAAAGGATGTCCCACAAGGTGCAACTGTTCTTACAAAAATGCATCCTCCCTATTGGAAAAACAGAAATAGTGGGCATAGTGGAAACCACCATCCACCATTATAGTGGATTAATGTAGTGGGTGGGATTCTGGATAGTGGATGCTGGTTGGATAGTGGATACTGGATGGTGGTTGGATAGTGGATAGTGGATGCTGGGTGGATAGTGGATAGTGGATGCTGGGTGGATAGTGGACAGTAGTTTAGGTGGATAGAAAGTATGCTGTGTACAAGGTATGTAGGAGGTACGAAATGGCGGGCATATTAGTCAATGAAATATTTCTCTCTATGTTCTTTCTGTTACAACTGAAAACATATCTTCCTGTTACATAAGGCGCACAAGTTAAGCATAGAAAACAAATTGTTCACTTGTGTTGCATGTGTGTTATCAGGCGAAACAGGCACAATAATAGCCTGTTTACAGCAATCAAGGAACAGCCTGACTCAGTGAATAACTTTATTCACTTTTCTACATTTCTTGGTGTTTTGCTTACACGTTTGGCTATACAAGCAGCTTCTGCAGAAAACCCTAGTAGAAAACCTTCCCAACAGCGTCACGGTTCTCCCTCGGTGGCTCTATTTGAAGTGACTACAAAGAAATTCATTTCTCCAAGACCCTGAAAAACATTCAGAAAGCATCATTAAAAAATAGAAATGCTTTGTTTAGGTAATGAACACATTGATGCGCCTTACGTACACTGCTCCTTTCGCACAATAAATATATAGTGAGTCCTTGTTGTAGGCATTGCATGTTGTTCGGCTAGTTGGTTCACATATATAGCAGACACGTTCAATCTGGGTGAAGACAACACAGAAATGAACACACACATGAAGCGCACGGTATGTGTTTTCTGCGCTTCATGTGTGTGTTTCTATGTTTTAACGTGTTGTCGTCGCGTAGTTTAAACGTGTCTTTCATAATACAGTATGATAGCACCACAAATTACTACAGCTGGTTAGCTATTACCGGCTGTTATAATTTTTTTTCGCGAGCTGACGTAAACGGAATAGTGTCGGCATTCCGTGCCGGGACAATTACTTGCCCTCGCAGCAGACCGGTAGCGTTAGCTTGATGGCAGCTCTTGAAATAAATCTCTTGAAAACCACAAGCGGGTTAGTTCAGTAGTCAAATAACCTTCCCCTCGCAAAATAAACACGCGATCCGCTAGCCCGAGCCGAGCAAGACGAAAAAAAAACAAAAAAAAACGAAACCACAGCCTAAACTTTCATACATTGCAGCGGCAAATGAAATTCACAGTGGACTATGCCGGAAGCCGGCCTACGGGGATACACAGCCGGCCAGTTTTCGCTCGCGCTGCACTGCCGACCGCCCCCCCCCCCCCCCGCTTTCCCCGAAACCCACCTTCAACATTTCGTTATCCTTGAGGGGCGGATTCTGAAAAAAAATTCTGTTCTATCCAACATAAAAATTTATCAGTGCACAAGGATGCTAGCATAAACAATGTTCATTATTGCTTCACCAAATGACACAAAATAAACGCTGAGCAAACATCGACCAATGCAACTTATCGCGCCTCATCGATTCCCTGTCCCTCACCCGGTGCTACATCACCGAAATAGCTACAGCACAACCCGGTGGCTGTAGCAATAATTTTTTTAGTTCGGTTATTTCAAGTGCAGTGACGGTTGCTAAATACCTGTGTAAGATGAGCACCTTTCTGTCGAAATTTTTATCTCTGCTTTCAGCTTTATGGCGGGTAGTGCGTCCGTCTCACATATACGAGCACATTAAATTTTAACAGTAGCGATTAATTTCTTTACAAACGTCGTGTGGCAGCAGGTTCAACACAACTGCAAGAGCATTCAGTACGCGGCATTCAATATCTCTTGGCGATAACGCATAGAGCAATAATGCATAACATGCATAGAGCAACCTACCTTTCTGAAGAAAACATGCTGGAAGTGTACACTTGCGACGTACGCCGGTCTTCAAGTGGCGTGACGAGTCGGCGTCGGCCGCTGACAACCCCGTTTGCGGGCATCTGTCGGTCTCGCGGCAATGTGGTGAGTTCCCGATGTGCACGAACTGTCACGTCGATTCTCCACACCACAGAGCGCGTTGCGAGAAACTATTCCGGCGCTGTTCATCGATAATGTGCGGAAGCATTTGAAGACGATGTATTCCAAGGGTAATCACGTTCATCGCCAGCAAAGCAATCGTACTTGGGGAGCTGGCGGCTGCTGATCACTCAGTTTGCACATACCGCACATCATATTCATTCAAGAAGTTCCGCCTAAGTCAATGACCGCAACATAAAACACACAACGACGGCCCGCGCAAAAATCAACCGCATCAGCACAAACACAATCACCACGCCATGACCACGTTGTAGCAGTGCGGCGCCATGACAGTAAAGAAAAATGCGAGAGGACGACAGCGGCGACCCCTAGTGGTCACGGCCTCAGCGCCCAACGAATTTCACTTCCAATGCTGTTGGACGTGACGTCATTGCCGCCATGACGGTTTGGCGCAGCTTCTCCAGCATGGTACACCATCATTTTCCTCAGCCACCATTCCCTCGCTGCTTTCCAGTATTCGCGCGATAGTGGACGCACACTATCCACCATCGTCCACTATCCTTTCCACCTTGTACACTATGCCATGACACACTATCCACTATGAACACCATGATTTCCAGTATACCCAGCATTATTTCCAGTATGTCCACTATCTTTTCCAGTACCCACTATGGCAGTTTTTCCAATAGGGCTGGCAACCACAGTTAACCCTTTCAGTCCCTAATTAACTATTTTCAATGTAAGCAACTAGTTTTCACATTTGGAGATGCACATGATCGTGGTAGTCCAAAAAAACTGAAAAACTCTTTGTTCACACTTTTCAGTGAAGAGTAATTAATGTTCCAATTAATTTAATAAATAAATATTATTTAATAATAATTCCATAATTTTTAGTTCATTTATTACTTAAAATGTTATCTAGATAGGATAGCATAATGTCCAATAGCCAAAATTCAAATTTCTGGCGCAGAACTAAAATAAATGCCCTATCTCTGCACGGTGAAAGAAGACGCTGCCTCAGCGAAATGCGCGAACAGCACGGCCGCTTCTGTAATTTCTTCGTTCAGACGTGACGTCGCATTATTGTGTGTACCATGTTGACACCACATGTCGGGCAGATGCTAAATACGGGCTCTTGAGGAAGAACAACGCTTTATCTTTACCAGATGCTTGCTTACTGACCTACATAATTTATGATTCCAATTGGAATCACTGGGACTGAAAGGGTTAAAATGCTTGAAGTCATAACCATTGAAGGACGTGTATGAAAGGGTTCATATAAAGAAATCTCGGTATTTATGCGCTGGTATAAGCTATCGATATCCGCCCGCGCGTCACGCACTGTGTAAACAACCGACCGACATCTTTTATGACAGCTAACTGACTGGCTATCTTAAAAAAAAGATTGAAATTACTCTAAGTTATTTTTAAACTGGCGTAAGATATTCTAACTGGCAGATGAAATTGTTCAAGTTGCCTTCAGTATTGCGTTTCGTAAAAAAAAAATCAAATGTTGAAATCGTTTAAAAAATATTCGAAAATCCCGTAACAGAATCACTGCAAAGTATTATAACTTTATGTTCTGTATATAATAAGAGCGAAAGTGTTTTCAGTCGAGGCTTTCATGTGTGGGAGCCGTGGTAAAGCAGGTGAGCGTCATAAACGGGCATGTGGAATAGAAATTGGGTAAATCCCACTACACACAACTTCCATTGAAAAGGAACAAGGCAACAGTTAGCCCAACATATGGCGTGGGCGTTACCATAGTGACACCACTGTCCCGTGATACCCCGTGGTTATAAAAGGCGGTGGCTGTACTACCACCTCAAAGCTTACCTAAGGGTGTTTAATAAACAGCAGTGCTGCAACATACCCGAAAGACTTCCAAACATAGCAATGTGATAGCCTGATGAAAGGAAGGCTACTAGCTTCGCTGTTTAATTAGAGTCCGCGAAGCGAATCTCGTTGAATTTTTTTTTCATGCAAAAAAACACACCGATTCCACAATTATTGCTGAAAATTTTAACTACAATTGGCTCAGGCTGCATGAATTCTCTGGTGTGGTTTATGGGACCACTACCTCAATTCTGTTTGTGCTATTGCTTCTTCCAAATAACAATAATTGATGGTGTTTTAGGGGCCAATACCGAAAGATAACTACGAGGCGTGCCGCGGTAGGTGACCCTGGATTAATTTTGACCCCTCTGGGTCTCTTTATCGCGTGCTTAAGCAAAGTGCACTGGTCTTGCATTTCGCCCCGGTCGGAATGTTGCCGTCACGGACGGCAATCCAACCCGCGGCCTCGAACTTCTTAAGAAAAACGACACCTTACCAGGCTAAGCTACCAGAGCGGCTGTGATTTGTTGGTGGTCTTGTTTTTCGTTCATGCTCAACGTATAGCGTCAGTGAAATGTAGAGACAGAAAGAAATTTTAATAATAGCACCAGAGGTGTTAGTCTGCTTTGTCACCTGCTTTGCTACTCTAGATGACGGGTTGTAACTATACAGCGAGCAGATATGGATGAATCGATGGAAAAACTTTATTGAAAATGCCCAGAAACGCTAATTAATGCATACACAATGCCTCGCTCAAATGCGTTATCCTTTAAATCACCAGCAGCGCTTCTTTGCTTCTTTCGGGTTGAGTATTGCCAAGGCGATACTTCTACATGGGCAGAGGAGGAAATGTGAAGAATATGTTCACAGTGTGATAGATGGTACAGTTTACCACAACATCTGTCGCCTCCTTGTGCAATCAGTTTGTTTATTTAAAAAAAATATTCGTGATTTTCAGATAATTCCCTGAATTAACTAAAACATTTTTATGTAGACCCCGGACTAGGAACGAATTGTTCGGCAACAAAGAAGTTTTCTTTCTGAGAAATCCGTAGGATTTTCCTTGTGGCTTCGTGCTACACACGGGTGGTTGCCTATTTTCCCTTTGTTAGGCATTTTTTTTTTTTTGTGGATTTTCCCCCAACTCTCATGTAGCACCTTGCCTCTCGGTTCCACTTTTGGCATGCTAACTTTCTGTACATGCGATAATTTATTAATTTTCTTTCTCGCAACCTTACTCATTATAGAGGGGTAAACCAGAAGATTGTCGTAATCTTCCTTATCGTCATACCACCTTCATCTTCCCGCTCTTATGAAAAATTTTTGGACAGGTATAGTCTGTGGGGCAAAACTTAACAACAGGAAAACTTCTATTCAACAGGGCATCAAGTGTATCAGTTATTCCACAAGTGTAGAAAATTGGGAAAGTTGGTTTGTCGTACTTGAACAGGTATAGCGCATTACGGCAAAGAAGAAACGGCCGTGCAGACCGACACAAGAGGACAAAGCGCTATGTCCTCTTGTGTCGGTCTGCTCGGCCGTTTCTTCTTTCCTGCGATGCCCTATACCAGTTCAGACCAGTTATTAACGCGATAGCGTTAAAGAGCTCGTTTCGCGGAAATTCCGGTGGTGGCGTCGGCGTCGTTGGTTGTGAGCGAAAAATCGTCAGCTTGTCCGTGACCGAAAAATCGAGAAAGATGCAAACAAAATAAATACTAAAAATTTCCGGGTCCGAGTGAGGATCGAACCCAGGCCAGTCTGCGTGGCAAGTAGGTGTTCTACCACATAGCCACGCGTCTGCTCGGAAATACAGTGAAAATAACTTCCTCTGCTTGGAAATGCAGTGAAAACAACATTCACGCTTTACAAACACACGCGTCCTGTATATAGGCGTCACAATACAACATGTAATATCGCAGTAATATTGCGTGGTACAAGCGTGCATTGCCATCGGGCGTCAGGAACATGTGAATATCACGACGTCGTGGTTTAAAGCCAGCCACCCATTACAAAAGGCACACACGTTACTGCGCGTATTCCCTTAAGACCCCGTAGTGGGCACATAGCACGTTCGAAAACATTTCACGCGCATAATTGCTCGTGGTTTAAAGCATGCTGCCCTATTACATAGGCACGCACTAAATGACTGAAGTACGCACTAGGGAACAGGATATCGCTATCGCGTTCAACTCTTAAAGGCGAAGCTTAGGGGTCCCCCCAATTTCTTTCCACTTTCTCCTTTCTCCCTGCAAGCTTAACTTTTAAACTACCCCGTTCATTCATCGATTGTAAAATAACGTACTTCTTATTGTGAGCTGACTATCTTTCCTACATTTGTCCACTTTCCTGTTTTCTTTCTTTCCCTGAACTCTCCTCATTGTAAAGTAGCCAGGTATAGACATACAGTACTTACCCCAACCTCTCAGTCCACCTCTGCTCAGTGAGCCGTATTAAGGAGGCGTACGAAATCAGGGAATTAAAGGCGCGTTTGTTTCCTGATACAATTTTAACGAAAAGCAACAGATAATGAAGCCAAGGAAGGTATACGGGGCGCTACATGACGGGAGTCGTGGGGACAGGCAAATAAATATAACAAACAGGAATGATAGATTTAACATTTCATGTGATCAGTGATGCGTTCCATGGAAAGCATATGATGAGGCAATAGGGGACAATCTCTTAAGGTAGGCCCTTCTAGTCTTGAGCTGTTCTGAGGAATAATGAAGCAGAAGACGCAGTGGTGTGCCGTGGCAAGCCGTAAAATTGAAGTTGATAGCTGGTGCGGGAGGATATGCGTGCTGCGTCTTCGATATAACCTCTGCCTCTCTCATGGTTACATTACACTGTCTCGTGATGTAGTTTCTTTTTCACACTCTCCAGCTTCTATTTCAGATGCAAGGTCACATTATTTATATCAGAGCTTTCCCAATTTCGCGACATGCGAGGCACGTGGGATGAAGCCTTCCACTTCAGACTTCGAAGACCTGCCCTAATTATGCGTGTTTAAGCTCAGCTTACTCGTAATTTCTGAATGAGTTAATTGTATATTAAGCATCAATTACAAAACTCTTAGTGTTTCAGATTGTTGCAGTCACTAGAGGTCAGCATATTCTACACTACGCAACTCATTGCTGCGTTCGCAGCAACAAAAAAGTGAGCTATCTTCATCGGACGCGACGGCTGACCAGGTTTAATGAATCTGGAGGGTTGCGCTCGTAAGTATTCCGCTGAATAAAGGAATTAGGCTGATAAATAAGCTTCCGTGCTGCGCTGCTTATGAAATACCCTGTTAAAGTGTACGCCAAGATTTTTATCGCTGGGCTCCCACGCACATTGCTCTCAGACTGCCTACGTAGCTGATTATTCATCTGCGCTCTTGCTGAAGCAAATGACACATCTGCATACCTGCGCAACATCGCACTTGTGTAAGTCGTTTAATCGCTAATAATCTGCGAAAGGGCCCTCTACGTGCCGTTAATGCGCCTGAACGTAGCCAGTTACGAAACCCGAAAAAAAAGGCAAGTTTTGCAAGAACCATAAATTGTGATAATGTATGAAGCCAATAAACTACATTCCAAAATCTGATGGTAAGTCGGTTATGATAGACTTATAACATATTCTCATAGCAGTAATGCATTCAAGATAGGAAGACCAGTTTTCATACATGAAACATAACAGTTCAAGACAGAATAACCCTAATAAAATGTTCCCTGCGCAATTTTTAAGCATGGTCACAAATGTCGAGGCTCCTGAGAACATGTGAGCCAAACATAAGAGCGGCGCAGCACACGGTGTGGAATTTACAGCTAAATCTCAGAGTCATCTAGAATTCGCTCGTTCATCTTTCAAAGATGCCATCGACTCAAATAACCGCGCCTATAGACTATGGCAACGGTCATTGGCTGATTAGTTTGTCGTGAGCTGCTTAACATGATTTTAGCAAATCTTACGTTAGGCAACTGTGCACTTTGACTTCTGCTGTTGATATTTAGCGGCTTTTTTGAGCAATCAATCTCAAAGAAGTCAGTTGTTCAAGATGCGACAGTAAAATATGATAAAGGCCGAAATAACGAACAGCCGGTATATGGGGCAACGGCTGCCCTACAACTGATGAAGAACGCATCCCTTTGTGCACAGGCATTGCAAAACATCATTTCGGCTCACCTCGTACCTACGACGAGGTTATCGCAAACAACGCTGTCATGGGAAGCAGGAATGATTGCGCTCCCGCCATCTCCAGTCAACGCCCTTGTTAGTCGCTGCAGTAGCCTCGGAAGCGTAGCTCACGGTGGTGGATGTTATATGAGCCTCTGTGATAAAGAAGTTCCCAAACGAGACGTGATGATACGTGATGACAAGCGAGTTTGTCATATCCTTAATGCTTGGCGAGGCACCGTTGTATTCCGTCATCTTAGTTACTCGATGATTATATGGCTAGAAGGGTTCAAGAAATCAACATGAAGAACGCTTTCACCATTATTAAGAACAATGCAAAAGTAAAAGTAATAGTTTGGATATATGTTAACCAAAGAAAGACATTTTTTTAATTCTTTTTTTGTGTTCCGACGGCGTTACGAGACACTACTCTGCTGAAGAAACTAAACCGGACAGTGGTATATAAAGTGGGCTATTATTTTCGCGTGCCTTTTTATTTCTGTGATTCCAGCAAGAAAAATGAAAAGTAGAAACAAAACGCAAGACTGGCATATCCAGCAGACGTTTCCTCTATACACAACATAAAATGTGATAAACGCAGAACGACAGATCAGCAAGGGTTTTCGATTCATGCGATACATTTTTCTGCCCATTCCCTATCTTCGTCTGCCCCGTTTACTTAAATATCAGCCCTATAAAATTTTATTAGGTTAAAGTCTTGCTTCAAGTCAAGCATATTGCGAGTAGTTGAGGGAACACTCCAGGCAAAAAAAAATGTTATTGCGATTTTTATGTATATTGCTTCGAAATAGTCCACGCAGTGAACGTTATCGAGTTTTCTGCATTCCAACTAATTCACTTCTGTGTTCTCGAGTTTCGTGAGCGAAAGAGGTGTACGGTGCAATCATCTGATTCCAACTACTGTTGCTATATACTCAACAATATTACACGTAACTTTATTACCTGGTTTTCAGAGTTGTTGGATGTCAGGTGTTTCGTTTGCGAAATTTGCTTGAATCATTATTAAATCTGAGTGAATAGAATAAAATTCTAGACAAAGGTGAAACACTGACGAACCCCAGTTAGATAATTTTGCTTGCAAACCAACTGGGCACAAAGAAAAATTGATTATTTTGGCTCCTCTCTTCCCCTTTATCACTTCGTGTCTTTCGAGATTGGTACCAGTGCATTTTGATTGTGTACAAATATCTCGACAATTCGAAATCTCGATGAAAACCTAAACAACTCCTTTGTAAAAAAAATTATTGCAGCTTCGCTCTAGAGATGCCAAGCCTGAAGGAAGAGTGCATTGTGTGGCCTTCCGTGTTTCCCTTTCTTTCTTTCTTTCTTTCTTTCTTTCTTTCTTTCTTTCTTTCTTTCTTTCTTTCTTTCTTTCTTTCTTTCTTTCTTTCTTTCTTTCTTTCTTTTTCCTTCCTGTTTATTTTACCTCTTTTGTATCTTTTATTTCTATTTCTTTCTCTCTCTACCTATTTTTTTCTCTTTCTCGCTATTTTTATCTTTATATCTCTTTCCTTTCTCTCTCTCTCTGTCCCTCCGCTTTTTTCTTTAGCTTTCTTTGTTTCTCTTTGCGTCTATTTATTTGTCTATCTCTTTCTCTTTTTATCTTGCTGTTTGTGTTTTTTCTATCTCTATTTCGTATCTGTTCCTCACTATATCTTTCTCTCTCTTTCTTTATCTCTCTCTGCCTTTCTATCTTCCTTTATATTTCTTTCTCTCTCTTTCTCCTTCTTTTCTTGCTTTTATTTCTTTTTTTTATTTATCTCTTTCTTTTGCTGTCTTCCACTTCTTTTGTCTATCTCTTTTTCGTGTCTGTTTCTTAGTATCTCAATTTCTCTCTAATTCTATGTTTTTCTCGGTCTCTCTATCTCTCGATGTTTTTGTTCCCTTTATTTCTCTCTATTTCTCACTTCCACTTTTTTTCTGTCACTTTCTTTCTCTCGCTCTTTTTCTCCCTTTTTTTCTCTTTCTTTTTTACACTCGCACCTGTGGTACCCGGTAGTGGGGCTTGTCTAATTCGTTTGGCTCATACCCATTTGAGGAGTTTTCTGGTAACTACACACAAACTAAATCGAGCTACAACAGCTATCTGTTAAACGCGGCGTTGTCTGGTACAAGTGTCGTCTGCTGCAGCGCTACTAGACACCCGCACGTCTGCACCAACCAAGTTGCACCGCAGCTAAGAGGGTGCAAGGAAATTGTAAACAAGCACTGGACCTCTCCTAAATTCATTTTTTAACACGAATGGCAATGTGCAGTACTTCTTGAAATGTTCAGGCGCATCGAGCGGCCCCCTGTAGCAGCCGCCTGCAGCCACTTTGTCGCGAAATGAAGTTTACGAAGTTGAGGAAATGTTCAGTCGTCCAACTTTACCACCTCGACCCATTCAGGCTAATTAAGCTAAATCCGCTCGCGAATTTACAACGTGGCGTTTTTTAATCCAAAAAAAGCGAGAACACAACAATTAACCTAGCCACAAGCATATTCGAAGCAGGGAGCACGGATACTAGGCAAATCTATGTAAAACCCATCATTCCCACGATGGCTGAACTGTCGCAACGCCAGAGTTCCTTGTAGTAAAATATACTGTAGGAAACTCTGTGTCGTAACCCGGAGGTGCGATCTCATTGCGCAAGGCGATCGTCCTATCTAGCACGAGTGGAAACATGTGGCATAGAAATAAGTTGCACATCGGCCGTGTTGCTCAAGTGGACAACCTGTTGCTACAATTTTGTGTTGCGTTTTGTGCTGTACGAATACCGAGCTTCTTCCTTTATTGTGAGTTTGAAAACGCGAATCGATTACGCACGGTGGTGAGAAAGCGAAAGGGAAGAAGATATCAAACGATAAAAGAGATGACGCGCATCTGAGACAAAAGACTGGCGCGTTTCTGCGGCGCAAGTATGATAACCGAGTTTGTACCATGAAGGTTCATATTTATTCTGTTCCCTATGCAGCGAGCTGTCCAAACTAAGGCCCCTGTGGAGATGGGCTCAGTAACAGCAGACCATCGGGACGACTGAGAGCGCCTATCGTACGCGTGCTGTCTCGGCTGCTCCCCGCGAAAGCAAGAGAAGCGCATACAAAGAAAAAGCGAGAAACCAGTAGATTTCAATAGTGACGTCAGGAGCCAGCGTTTTTCGCAGTCGCGCAAGCGATGCGATCGATTCAGAAGGGCGCCCGGGAAGGGCTGTAGTATTGTGCCTCACTTTTTTGCCCACTTCGAGTAGCTGCGGCTCTCATATGGCTTTGCTGAATGCCAATCCTTTTTACTTACTAGCAGATTTTTGTACTGCGTGACACAAGTCGAGCTATTGCGTAGGCGCGCACCGTAAGTGCGAAACTTCTTGAGAACGCCCAGTGGTTAGAAAAGAGCGAACACTTCTCGTACGACTTAGCCTTCGTATCTTGGGCGATGGAAGGGCGCACGTCCGCTCCGTACGTTTGTTGAAATGTACTAAATCCTTGGACTTCGTTTCTTCGACTGCTCCTTTGCCCTGCTCTCTTATGGCCCGCATGAAAAGTTCATATTTTCCTTGTCCTAAAAATTTCACTCAGTCTTCTCTTCACTTGGTACAGGTATGAAGCTTCGTTTTCTAGATGATCCTATTCTTAACCCGATCGTCTCTTTTGCCCAATGCTCCCTCGTACTCACACGAACATGCTCATTTAAGTGTCTCGCGATACCTGAGGCGACTTTCAAAGGAGAACAGAGGAGCACGCTTCTAAAACTACATTGTGGTTTGAAATTGGCGAGCACCATTCTTCACTCGTGCATTGTGCTTACGCTCTCTTTCACAACGCTGTATTTCGAGCAGAGATCATTAAAATTTTCGGCGCCCAGGCAAATTTTGGTGCTCTAAGAGAACAATGGTGAGCTTTAGAGTAGGGCACAGCATTTGTTCGCGGCCTCCCGAAAGGGCTTTGCATACGCTTCCTTAGACTCGTGCAGGGGGTACGGGTTCGGGATTAGGGTTGGCGCTTACTGTTTGCGTCTTGTGCTTCGCGAGCTGCGGCATCGTAAAAAGGTGAGCTAGAATGAATAATAATTAAAAGTTCGTGCAGTGATTGCCTTCGGCACTCCTTGTCTTTGGAACTTGCGTTTAAAAAGTTAAGCGGTGGTAAATCGCCAGTAATTAGTTCTGCGCTTCCAGCTGATATTACGTAAGCAGGTAGCAATGTTCATTTGCACCATGTATTGAATCATAAGACGAATATATGGGATAACCTTTGCATTTCTAGCGGAGATGGTAAGGCATGGGTAAAAGATAACCGCGAAGAAAGTGTATTTAGTATCACGTAGCAGAAAACATACTTGTTGCTTAAATGGCTCATATCGACCATCTTTAAGCGAGAAAAGCCAAAACTAGTACTTCATCTAAATTCATGGTCGCTACGACAAGGCAGCATCGAAACCTACAGTCGAAGAAAAAAGTAATGAAATCACATAGTATAGGTAAAATACGACTAGCTTCTAGCGGCTCCTCCTTCTATTACCCAACAGAAAAAAAAAGATGGAGAAGAAAAACCTAGAAACGTGTCATGTCTGGAAGCTATTGCAAGCAAAAAATAAATAAGTAACGAACACTACGTGTGGTGAATATATCGTTTCTTGTGCGAAATTCCACTGCACGGAAACAAAATTCTGTACCCCATCACGTAAAGAACTGCAGCGTCAGACGAGACTATTCAAGCGGTGCTTCAATATTCTACAACTTCGCTGACTCAGGTAGTTTTTTTTCTTACGCTCCACCGCTTCAGTTCATTTAGCGCCAGACTTCTGCATAACTTCAGCGCCCGGCTTCCGCGAACTCTCGCATACCCCGTAGATGTTAAATAAAGGCCGGCACTTGAGCTTTGGAGCATCACATTATGTCTCTGCATCGCCGTCCGTTACTGCATCTGCATCTCAATTAAACTTACGAAGCGACAGCGTTCTTACAACGCCAATTATCCTCCTGAGGTCATCCTGAGCACTCATGCGCAAAGAAGGTGAATTTTTTTCTAGACGCTGCGCCCTGTACTAATTACATCGTCCAGGAATCGTGGAGTTACTAAGTGAATAATATGTATTATGTATAGCGCGCGTGCTAATTGCGAGCGTAAACATGCATAATTTCATTGCCGGATCTATTAAAATGTGGGTATGATACACACATGAGCGCAAGTGCTCTCCAGAACTGTATGAATTTTCAGAACTGGCCATTATATCGCTGTGTGGGTGCCCTCAGAATTATGTCACGCGCGTCGTTTGTGCGTGCGTGTGTGCGTGCGTGTGTGTGGGTGTCTGTCTGTCTGTGTGTGTGTGAGTGAGTGAGTGAGTGTGTGTGTGTTTGCGTGTGTGTGTGCGTGCGTGCGTGTGTGTGTGTGTGCGTGTGTGTGTGGGTGCGCGTGCGTGCGTGGGTAGTTAGGTGTGTGTGAGAGAGAGGAAAAATGTTACATGGCTGCACTTAACTCGTTAAATAACTCCCGACTAACGTTACCTAAGTATTACAACGCACAAAATGAGGGAATATACTCATGAGTATGCCTTACTTATAGCAGAGATGAAAAATCATTCAATAGACGATGTCTCTAGAGCAAACTAGCTTATAGCAGGTCGCTCTACCGATGGCTCGTAGCAGCTTTGCATTAAAAATGACAATTCGAGAACTCTGAGAATTGGAGGGTCGCAATGAAGAGAAGAGAGTATAAATGTTAGAGAAGGAAAGGCAGGGAAGTTAACCAGTTCAGGATAACCGGTTTGCTACCCTACACGTGGGAACGGGGAGATTGAAAGAGGGAGAGGAAAGAGTGGAAAGAGGGAGAAAGATAGCACATAACACATCACACACACAAACACACAGTTAGTCACAGTCCATCACGCGGGCGTGGTACGCGACATCACTGTCACAGTCGCTTGTCCAAGTTCATTTTAAATGCGAATGCATTTCTTAGTCGGGCTATGTCAGGCATCTGGCGTTGTCCGGCGTTGTCCGCGGAGGAGGAGGATAGGTTGAGAAGGTGTGCGCGCCGGCAGGTGTTATCTCTCCGCTCTCACTCCCTCTCCCATAGCAACAGCTGCGGGCGCGGGCGCTTATCTTCGCCCCTAGTAACCGGAGCAGGTCGTGGGGGCGGAGAGTGAGTGGAGAGGAGGAGCGCGCTCTGGTGTGTGAGGGCGCTCGCATCGCGGAAGCTCGGCGGAGCTCCTGCGTGTGTGGAGAGCGTAGGAGAGGGTAGGTGCAGTGCTTCGCCGCTCCTTCTCTCGCCGTTCGCTCTCTCTCCTCCCTACGCCCCACTCTCCCGTCCGCTCGCTCGCACGTATATATAAGTGAAGTGAAGCGCGCGCGAAATGCATTCGCATTTCCTCACGATTCCCTTCAGGGAGGTGGGGGGCATTTTTTCTTAGAAAGCTATGTAGTTCCTTGGTCGCTTTCAGATGCGATGTCCTTTGTGGTCGACATGCAAGAATAGATTCAACAGACATTTGCCTTTTTGTCACGTTGCGCTGGAGCGGACGCCAGTGACTGTCTCTGGAACATCATTATACCGAAGAATCACACAGGATGTGGCGTAGTGTCTCCTCGCAACGATGAAGTCAGGAGCTATACTAACAAGCTAGAGGCACCGTTACATGCATGAATGCCCCGAATTCACATCGTGGGGAAGAAGATCGCGATACATAGGTAACCGCTTGCTCTAGAAGTAATCTTCCAATGTGGCACGCTTTGGGTAGGCAGCGTTAGCTGTGCAGTTAACGCTGGGAGTTCTTGTGTTTGGGACGGTTATTACACGTCATGTTCAGGAAATCAAGTGTTGTTGACGATCTTGCGGACATACAACACCATCATAAAATGGGATGGCAGTAAAAAGAAGTATACATGAGGGAACATCGCTTTTTATATACGTGAGGTATGGCCATAGGCGTGCGCATAGGGGGGGGGGGGGGTGCAGCGGGGCGAGATCCGGGGCAGGGGGGGCGCAAAGCCATCCCCATACATTGACATAATAGGGAGGGGGGCGCAAAGTGAGCCCCATACATTGACATGATAGGGAGGGGGGGGGGCGCTGCGACGAACCTTCGCCCCCCCCCCCTGAAGGGGAACCTTGCGCACACCTATGGGTATGGCCACAACTGGCAAAGAAGGGAGGAAGGAAAAAAGAGTTAGAGAGGGAAGGCCTCGATGTTGATTAGTCTAGAAAGAGTGTTGTGCTACCTTACATTTGGGAAAGCGATAAGGTAGTTTAAAGGTTAGAGGTTGAGAGAAATAGGAAGAGGCGGTGAATACACACACAACGTCGCACTCCTCACCGTCACAATATCGCCATTATTCTATAACCGCCGGTGCAAGTCTGTTGACTTCAAGAATTTAAACAATTCCTTCGTCCCGTTGAACCTCGGTGGCCTCTCGGGACGAAATTCCAACATGGTTACGGCCGTCGTCAGTCTGTGGTCTATGCGATCTACAGCGACCGCGAGTGATTGTCTCTGCACATTGCAGCGAGGACAGTCGCAGAAGATGTGGCGTAATGTCTCCTCACTAACACAGTTGTCACAAAGGGGGTTGTCAGCCATTACGACGCGAATAAAAATGACTTCGTAAAAGCCACTCTTAGCCATAAACGACCAGGCATAGCGGTCTCTTTTAGGTGGTTTCCAGTAGGTGTCTGAAGACGAAGTGTTTGGGCAGTGGTGGTGGGTTCTTCAGTCTACTTGCTGTATGCCAAGAGGTGAGCGTAAGTACTTCTGCAACCACTCGAAGGTGGCTAGCAGCATCACTCCCTGATAGGAGTATTGATTCTAGCCTGTCGCCTGGAAGAGCTGATCGAGCAGCATTGTCGGCGAGTTCATTGCCTATCACACCGGCATTACTTGGCAGCCACTGCAGTGTTATGTGGTGTCCTTTTTGGAATTATGTGTGGAGGATGCGGCTAATATCGAAGACCGATTGCTCGTATGCTGCGTGCCGTGGCGCTGATAACAAATATTGTGGGGATGCCTTTGAATCACTAAAGAATGACCATTGTTGAGGCTGTTCGCTATTGAATGCCCAAAGCGCGACGCGAAGAGCGGCAAGTTCCGCAGCCTTCGATATCGTTGAGCGGTCTCTAAACTAAGAGTAATAGCTTTCGCTGTGACAATTGCTGCCATGGACGAACACAGGAAAGCTGTTGACCCTTTCATCAGTATAAACATGCACGTGATCGGAATACCTCTGGTGCAGCGGAAGCAGAGATTTTCCACTTTTTTTTTTAGTCCCAGTACACTGAGGTGCACTCAGGTCTAATGAAGCACCAAGGAAGAACGAAAACGGATGGAAATGTTTTCCATACCCTACCTTTGTTTTTGTGTTAGTACGATATAAGAAGCCTTGGTAAGCAGAGCCCAGTGGATTATGAAAGGCATAGGTCGGAATTATTTTTAGGTTTTAATCGTGCCGGTAGTATTGGCTACATAAATAGAAATGAATTCATACTGACGAAGAAACAATTAACCATCGGTGGGGAGGGAATCCCACAACCCTAAAATTACGCGCCTTATGCTCTAGAACTTGTGATGCGTCCACGTTCGTTCCCCCACCAATGTCATTGAATATTTCTGCACGTGCAATGCTGGGCGTGTTAGCCAACTCCATATTAGTCTTCTTTCACAATGCAACAGGCCTACAGTGATTATCTTATTTTAGGCAAGGGTACTGTTTCAGCACAAGCCGTGTTCTTCAGTCACATTTCCGCTTTCACGCTTTCCAGGGTGACAACCACTATAACTCATCTACACGACATTGCCGAAATACAGTGCTCGACAGGCCACGTGATTGACGAATGGGGCGCCTTGTGCAAACTTGGCGGATCTCTGCGCGGTTTCTGAAAGATCAGCGCTTCCGAAGCAAAAACAAGCGTTTTGTCAGCTACCCCGAGAAGGGGGGCATGTATGACTGGCAGTTGAGCGCCGATCGCAAATGTTGTCAAGAAAGCGTCTCGGGTATGCATAGTCGCCACCGAAAATTTATGTGTTTCCTTAAATAGTGCGGCGTATACTGCACCGTCAATGTTCGCTTATTCATAATTTTGCGCACTGATTGTCGGGTAGACGGCGCTAAGAGAGAGATAATGAGAGGGGATGAAGGCAGGGAGGTTTACCAGGTGGTAGTGTCCGGTATGCTACCCTGCACTGGGGTGGGGAATAGGAGATGGGAAAGAGAGAGATATGAAAAAAATAAATATGGACAAAAAAACCGGCAGATCCCACGCACCGTGGGAATCAATGTGATGCGAAGCAGCCAGCAAGGAGCAAATCATGCTGTACATAATATGCAGGTCATTATTTACATGATAGGACCTGTCATTTGTGTTCGTCAAACAGTCACGTCGCGAAATACAAATTTTGGTGTATATCAATCTTGCGAATTGGACGCAAGCGCACCACGAGCGTGGCATGTAAGTGGCATTGTAGATGACATGCATGCCAAGATTTACATGTTACCACCTGCCACTTATGTTCGCTTAATTTTTTACCTCAAATCACAGCGAGACGCGAGACCAATCTGCCTCCATTTCGCATGCGTTCGTATTCTCGCGCTCTGCGCATCGTGCAGACGCCATCCGCGTTCCAGCGTTTAAATTGACGGACAATTTGTCAATTCCAAAGTGTGCTCCTCGAACGCCTGTGCCCACTGAGACGGGGTCGGTCAGAATGAAACGTGATGCGCGCGTCTCCCTCCTTGCATGATTAGAGACGCTGGGCAATGCGACGTTACGCAAGCAAAGCGCGAGCGCTGTAGAGTCCAACGCGACCGGCGTCCGTTTGCGCGCCCCGGCGCCCACCTGGCACTGTGCCAGGGCACGGCTGGAGGGACGGATGGACGGACGGGCGGACGCGAGCATGAGACATTAAAGGCTTTCACCTTAAAATTTGGTGTATATCAAGCTGGCGAAACGGCCACAAGAGTGTCATGAGCGTAGCATGCAAGTCATGTTGCACATGACATGTCATGATTTGCATATTACCACTTGTCATTTACCCTTGTCATACAATCACGTCGCTGAATACCATATTTGGTGTATATCAAGCTAGCGAAACGACCACGGGAGTACCATGAGTGTGGCATGCAAGTCATGTTGCGCATGACATGTCATGGTTTCCATATTAAAACGTCATTTATGCCCGTCATACAGTCACGTCCCTGAATACGAAGTTTGTTGCATATCAAGCTAGCGAAACGGTCACGAGAGTGTCATGAGCGTACCATGCAAGTCATGTTGCACATGACATGTCACGATTTCCGTATTACCACTTGGCAATTATGTTCGTCATACAGTCACGTCAGTCAATACCTAATTTGGTGTATATCAAGCTAGCGAAACGGCTGTCAGCGCGCCATGAGCGTGGCATGTAAATCATGTTGTATATGACATGCAGGTCATGATTTTCATATTACCACCTGTCATTTATGCTAGTCATACAGTCACGTACCTCAATACCAAACTTGGTGTATATCAAGCTAGCGAAACGGCCACGAGAGTGTCATGAGCGTGGCATGCAAGTCATGTTGCACATGACATGTCATGATTTCCATATTACCACTTGGCATTTATGTTCCTCATACAGTCACGTCACGCAATACCAAATTTGGTGTATATCAAGCTAGCGAAACGGCCGTCAGCGCGCCATGAGCGTGGCATGTAAATCATGTTGTACATGACATGCACGTCATTATATGCATATTATCACCTGTCATTTATGTTCGTCATACAGTCATGTCACTCAATCCCAAATTTGGTGTATATCAAGCTAACGAAATGGCCGCGAGCGCGCCATGAGCGTGGCATGTAAATCATACTTTTCATGAAAAGTTATTCATGATTTTCATGATATGACCAGCCATTTATGTTCGTCATACAGTCATGTTATGCCATACCAAATTTGGTATAAATCCCATTAACGATACGGCCAGGAGAGCACAAAGTCGTAGGCGGCTAGATAGATAGATAGATAGATAGATACTCTCAAAGTCGCCGAAGTTCGCTAAGAAATGCTTCGCATTTAAAACACGACCACAGGCACTCGACAGCGTTCCACTCAGTGTCAATCAGATAGGCCAGAAGATCGCAGGAAGGCCAGCAGCGCTTTCGCAGAATTCCTCTGCGACGTTTAAGTCTGGACAATGGCATAGTATTCTTTCCTCTGACAGAGGGAATTCTTGACTTCAATACGAACAATCAGCCAATACCTTAACCCATCCCTCAGCCCCCCCCTCCCCCCCCTTAAAAAAAAGGAATTGGGAGTTGCCATTAGATA